>SNQJ01S0070885.1:42514-54774 GCA_010110895.2 Picea sitchensis
GATGCTCCTCTAAAACTTAATAATGCTCTCACTGACTCCAATGATAGTTAAATACACAAAACTTGCTAATAATCTTGAGATTGCCTATTTAATTTTGGGAAATGAGATAGTAGATTCCCTCATATAGGACCGTGTTTCAAAGTCATAACCGAGATTTCCTTATCCACACAAAAGGATTTGATAGGAGATTTCTTAGAAAGTAGGGGAAAACTATCATTTTTTTTAAAAGCCTACATAAGGCACGAAAATAGCAACGATAGTTCATCGCAAGTATGGCATATGCGCCGCAAGCTATTGATGGGTGTTTGTACTCTTCCACACTTGTTTGTCGCTATTTTGATGATCTTTTGTCGCTACTTGCGATTCTTTTTTGTCGCAATTATTGCATCTGTGTCGCAAGACAGTGGTGGGGTTTTTACTTTGACACACTTTTTTGTCATTATTGCCACGCTTTTTCGTTGCTATTGCCACGATTTTTTCTTCAGAAAAAAGTATGGCTCTTCTTAGGATGGTGACACGTGGTGGTCTAATTTCATCTTTGTTTCCATGTAAAAGGAATGCATGGATATAGCGATGAAAAAAGTTCCACAAAAAAAATCGTTTGCCTTCGTGGAAAGTGTGACAGATATGTGTGGAAATAGAAACGAAAAAATGTGGCAAATTTGGTCATATGTAGTAATGAAGTGTTTGCAGTCCAAGATTGAATGGGGATCTATGACTTGCACACTGTGAATCCCATCTAAATATTAACGCAATATACTGTCATTTCTTATTCATGCATATAGTGTAATTGGATCCATTAATTCATTCATACATCATTCTAACATCTACTCATAGAAAGTGAAAGAGATACAACATTCAATCACATAACACATGTTTTACCATGGTTCACCCCCCTGGGCTACGTCCACAAATATTTGACTCTCTAACTCTTTTATTATGGTAGTTCCAAAACTACAGCGTCATGCTCTTTACAACGCGTTCTCAGTTGGGTCAAGATCTATCATCAGGTGGACTAGATCACACCAGGCTCCTTAGCCTATGATCTAACCCTTGAGATCTACCCTTCTGACCCTCTCCATCTCAACAACTTACAAAATTAAATCGGATTATAGTAGTGTTACAGACTTAGCTACCTCTTCTCATGCGAGTAACACTCCATAAATCAGACCCCTTGAACTCTCTCTCTCTCCTCTCCTTTTATAGACCTCCAAGATATATATATATATATATATGCATTTTTGGCTCATCAACCATTACAATGTATTACAAAATCCCTAGCCCTAGCATTGTTAAGTCTTTGAAGCATGCACATGTGATGCTTTTTCTTCCAGTTGTCGCTTTCCTTTTGCATGCCTTCTTCCCAAAATAACCTTTCTTTCTGATTCGGCCTGCTTCCAACAAGGCACGAAGGAATTGAACCACCATGTCTTGGTTTTAAGGAAGGTTCTCTTTCATAGAGCTATCACCCTTTAAAAAATTAGGAAAGAGGAATTTCATTGATTTCCCTAGAGTTAAGAAAACAATCTCCAATCATATTAAACTGATAATGTCTTTGAAAATGACATTAAAAAGAATATTAATAAAACTCCATATTTCTTATATATTCAAGATATTATACAACCATCTCAACATGGAAATTTTAATCTAACCATGCATTAAAACATGTTTATAGGAAAATAAAAGATTCTACTAGCCAAAGACAAAGGCAACAAGGAAGGAGTTCCTCGATCTCTAACAAATTTATGAAATGAATTCTCTCTCAACAAATGAAAATATAAAAACAATAAAAGGTAATACAATGCTATCTTATCAAAGGCCACTTATAGTTTTAGGAAACCACTTTAGAAAATAATAGTTGTAAGGAAATCACAAGAGACTGATGTTTCACTTCAAAAAAAAAGTATGCATAAATTGGAGTGTCTCAATTCCCAATTGGTCTAGAAATTCAGTGTCGAGAGTTCTTATAGCCTCATGGTCTCCTTCCTGGGTATTTGGGATCAAAGCATTGAAAGCTGGAGCAGATGTTTCCCCTGGTTCTTCCTCTTCTGTGATTAGTATCGGGGTTATGCACGAAACCTATGAACTTTCCTCATCGTCATACATGGTAATTAAATCTATGAGGACATTAGGAAAACCCATCCCATTTGATTCTCTTGTTATCCTCTGTTGAGTTGTAGTAGTCACTAATGATCCTACCTATGTTGACATAGGTCTGAGATTTCCTTGATCAACGGTTTCCTTTGGTGGAATCCTCTCTGAGCCATTTGTCTCTTCTCCGCGATTTCTTGTGTCGACGAGGGTAATCCTCAAGGGTTCTATCAAAGGGTTAAGTGGGGTATTTTCTTCTAACCTTTGTATATCTCTTTGGGCTTATTTCAGTAACAACACCCCCCTCCTCCGAGCCTCTGCCACTTCTACTGCTTTATTTTCTTATCTTACCTTGAGGGCTTCTTGAGTTGTCTGTTCTATCATTTCAACCTACTCATCCATAATCATTTCTTTGAATTTGGTCACATTGGGGTTATCCTTTCTATCAAGAAACTCCTCCCAATCCTAGTCGCCCTCTATAAATATTTCATCTTCAAAACTATCATGAGTGTACGAACAACATGAATACACCTGCGATGTGGGATGAAGTGCAAGACCTTTTGGATCATGCTTGCGAAATCAAACTATGGAGAATCAAAACTCAAGATGGCTCAACCCCTCTTGTTTCATGTGTGTAGTGTATTTTACCATGTAAAACCTTATATGAAAACCATAGGGTATGAAAGCTCTCTTCTTGTCCTTCACCAAAGTGGCATTATAGCCTTGCAAAATGGTCTGGTAACAAATTTCTCCCACAATGAGCCGGTCTGGGACATGAATGGGGAGTAAATGTGGCATTCCAATAGCCCCAAACACTTTGATATAAGTGTTGGTTTCTTCAAAATACCAGTGGCCTACTTTTGAAACCATATTTTTGGTTGTCATTGTAAGCCTTATGCATTATTTCCTAAATATAATGAAATGTACTTGAGCTATGAAATCATCGCATATCAGGGCATAAAATCTCTTGTACCTATTCTACCATATAATGCTGAAATAAACATGCACGAATAACTCAACAACATGCCAACATAGATTCATGCCTGCAAAAATGTTCCTTGCGCAGATCACGTCCAATAGGTATGACAACATGTGAAAAGATGGTGTTTCTCCATCATTTAGTGTTTGGGCCTGGAATATGTTAGTGCTTAATTGTTTGAAAATGATGGATCTCCAGTTGAGGCTGCTCCCGGAGATCACCATAGTATATGTCAAGGGCATCCATGCTTCCGAAAAATTGGAGCAATCTTTTTCTCCATATAATCGGCAGATCAAATCCATTAGATAAATATACGACTCTATGAGGTTTACCATGGCATACCATTCGTTGCTCCTGTTTGTGAATTTATTTTCTTCTTTCCACCATGAGGCCATTAACCTACTAGTGTCATGGAACTCACAAAATTTGACCACAAACTCTGTATTTAGTCTTTCCTCTGGGTATTTGAGTTTGTATTATTTTTGGACCTCTATTGGAAGAAAAACACCAACACATTCTCCATTTTCATTATTGACTATGCATTTCATCACATTTGTGTGGTCAATTATCCATCCTAGGGTCTCGATGCAGGGAAAAACTGGGGTTCGATAGGCCACCATATGTAGGCATGATCGTCGAATGTTCGGGAACACCTGGTCATCCAACATATTGACATCAGGGTTTCTTTGTGGTATAAAATACAGGTAATCTTCCTGGTTTATCCTGTTAAACAGATCTCCCCAATGTGGGAGCACCACTTTAGATCCAGTGCTTTTCTTTGTGTCGCCGAATGTCGGAGGTTGATAAAACTCCTTTTTGGTAGATGTGAAGATAATTGGTTATGCCTTTGAGGAAAAATCAAGATCTCTTGCAGTGCCTGGTGTAGACCCCTCACCGACCTCTGCATCCTTCCTTTTTGGAATTCTTGGTGAGCGCCTGGTCGTTGGATTTCTTGGAGGCATTTTTCCTGTGGAAAATAAAAAATTATAGTGAGATACTAGCCAATCATGACAAATGTTATTGACGCAATCATAAGTGTAGAACTGATAAAGACAATGCTTACCTATTGCTTGCAATAAATTAAACTGGTCTTAGTGGTAATAAAAGTTAGAGAACGAGCTATAACCTCCTTGACACTTTCTCTTCCTCCTTCGTCGACTTCGGGTAATAAATGATTTGCGAATAGAATGACATGTTTGGGTATGACCTTGTAAATTTAAACAGAGTGTATAATTACCTTGTCGCATCAATTCGTAAATTTAGGAGTGCAAATGTGATATATGCAATCTATTACATAATTTGCACCATGCTTAGTATTAAATGCAATGCAGGATGGCGATGCAGGAGCGGGTTTTTGCAGTTCATCGATGAATTCAAATTCCAACAGTTTCCCAGTGTGTGGGATTGTGTTGTTGGTTACACAAAAATATAATTTGTCTACCAAATCCCAGAAATTTGTCTTACCTCAGCTAGGGGCGTCCCATCGAATTTCCAAGCCCTTTTCATATGTAATATCATAATATGTATCAGGGATATATGGTGCATCGTATATCTAGTAGGGTCATCGGTATCGATGGGTGAAAGTTCAAACTAAGATGAGGAGCTTGGTATTCTAGCAATCAGCTGATAGTCAATGAGCACATTGGTGTCAAAAGGCCGAATTTGTAATTATTTTAGTTTGTGTATATAGGAAAACGTTTAGATGTCGACCAAGATCGTCATATAGTGATGACATGGAAATACTGTCATGGAATTACATATATGACACAAGGAAAAATATTGAGTCGTACGGACTACTTACACGGACAAGACACGTGGCTATTGATTTTGACTTCTACATGAGAAACACATTTTTTTCGATATCGGTGATTTTATTTAGAAACACAACCTTGAATAAAACATATTATCCTATTGATGTCGATGATGAATCAACAACCAATGATCGACGATTTGTTGATGGTTACTATTTCGTAGTTTCGTTCTTTCGGATTTCACCGACTCCGAAAAATGTATCAGCGATCAGTGATCAGAGGTTCGTTATGGCCTATGTTAGTGGTTTTCCTTTCGTATTTCACTGATGTCGACGGTGTATTGATGATTATCATTTTTATGTGGTCATTTTACTACTCATATTGTATCGATACTGATAATAGGCACATGGCTCAAAACGTTAGCTATGTATACTTAGTTAAAATGCCAAGTTTTCTTAGAGAAAAGTTTAGTTTGTTCAATAACTCCAAACCAAGCCGAATATGATCGATGAAAAAACATAATCAACATATAATCCCATTGATTCCTACACGACTGACTAAACTTAAAAAGACAAAGTGGTGCCCAAAAATAAAAAACTTCACAAAACCTTTAGGTTGTGTTGAGTGCTAAACAAATGGTGATTCTTTGGGAGAAAACATAATCTCTGCTCCTTCCCTTTTACGTAGCCTATGCAAATTGTTTGAGAAAACAATTGGCCTTATTCTATTCCTTTTCAATAGAACCTTTTTTATCAATGTGTACACAAGCTCTCGAGTCCGAAAATCTATATCTGCCTATGGGGTTTATGATTTTCGACCCTCTTTCCTTTTAACCTCAATCTATGTCCTTTCTAAAAAAGATTCAGGTGTGGCGTACATTGGCATGAGGCCATTTAGCTATCCTTCCATTATTACGGTGTTTATCCTCTACCAACGATCATCTATAGCCCTGACAGAGTCACCCCGATATCACAGACCTTGCTCTGCTACCAGCGAGTGTCCATAGCCCTGGTGGAGTTATTTGCATACCCTCTCAGACTTTTTACTCATTTTAATATGGATCATTTTATTCTGGAAGAAATGCTAAGAGTGAGTCAGAGTGGAGGATATCTGTTTTTGACAAGGTGAAAGTATTAATGTGGGGCCTTTCCTGGCTTTGTCCATAGGTACATGTGATTCTTTCCATCTAGCCATCTTTCCATTTAGCATTACTAGGCCACCAAGAATATATTTCATTGATTCCCCAGGTAGTATGCTTACAAACACGAATATGATTTGTTGAAAGTTTATATTTTCCCAGTGTCTCCTATTTTGTATGTCATTGTAGGTAAGGAGTAGAGTTTGTTTTACTATATTTATCAAAATCAACCACTTCTTTACAAAGCATAACTTAATAAAAAAAAACAACAAACAAAAGAGAGAAATGAAAAGGATTTTGCATCCGGTCTTCCCTAAACCCACATAGCCATCTTGATCTGTGTGCTAAAAAGAAACATAAACTCAAACAAAACATCATTTTTTATTTTATTTTTTTTATTTAGGAGAAGTATTGTTCTAGGGCTTGGACATTCACCAGGAGGGTGTCAGATTCTCCCCTTAGATTTTGCAACCGTTACGTGCCTGCTACGATCTTCTCGACCACCTGAAAAGGTCTGAGCCATAGATTTTGGAACTTTGAGTGTTTTCCTTTGGACTTGTTTGTTTTATCCCACTTCAATACTAGGTCCCCTACTTCGATTTTTTTTTCTTTGGCCTTATGTTTATCGAATCATATTTTAACTACCTGTTGATGAGCGGTGAACTTAACTTTAGCCTTTTCCCTTTCTTCATCTATCACAAGAAGGGTATCAATCTTTTGTTGTAGAGAGGATGGGGGATGACCTCTTGATTCCTGGGAAAGTTGTAAATATGGAAGGTACAATATGTTTGGAAGAATGGATTCTTTCCCATATGCCAGAAAATACAGAGAATTTCCTATGGCTTCTTTAGGTGTTACTCTATCGGACCACATGGAATTATGAAGTAAATTATGCCAATTTCTCTTATTTTCAACAACTCTATTTTTTAAATTTGCACTAGGTTTTTATTAATTGACTCCACTACCCCATTCCCTTGCAGATAATAGTTTGCAAAATATATTATTATGAACCCCTTATCAAGGGAGAATTCTGTCAAGCGCATGGAAGAAAAATAGGCAGCATTGTAAAAAATGAGGACGGAGGGCATCCCAAACCTTGTTATTAGTTGTTGTTCTAAAAATTGGATCACTACCTTTTCATTAGTGTGTGTGAGAGGGATAGCCTTTGTCCACCTTGTGAAATAATATGTTGCAGTCAAGATATACTTATGTTGTTTCGAAGAATTGAGAGTAATTTCTTCTATGACGTATATTCCCCATTGCTCAAAAGGTCTGGATGCACCCGAATCTAACAATTTGAGAACAAATTTCTATGAATACACATGTGGTTGGACGCATCAGAATCTAACAACCTATGTTGATGTTGATGTGAAACATCACAAGTATATAATACCTCATAAACCATACCTGAACTGGAACCTATACTTGTTTCAACTACATTAGCTTCCTTTGATTCTTTTGTGGAGTCCTCCTTGGATGCATTTTGTCTTTTCCAACAATCCTTCTTGAGATGCTCATATTTTCCACAGAACCAACATTTTTTCTTACTCTTCTTGCCTCTTGACTTAGACCTTGATGTACCCCTCTAATTTTTCCCTCTTTCTGTAGATCAACCTATGACAACCATTGCTTCTGTTGTTGAGTTTTATTTACTGGATGTTTTCCTTATATCCTCAGACAACAAAGCTCCCACAACAATGTCATAATAAATGGAATCTGTTGTGTTAAACCTCACAGTTGTGACCATATGGTCCCAAAACTCAGGCAATGAAAACAATAGTGTAACCGCCTTGTCCTCATCTTTGAACTTTACTTCCATACTAGTTAATTGAGAAATCAAAGTACTGAAAACATTCAAGTGATCAACAATTTTCGTACCTTCTTTCATCCACAAGCTGTACAAATGCCTCTTCAAGAAGATTTTGTTTCAAAAGTTCTTTGTCATATACAGACTCTCCATTTTGGTCCAGAAACCTAATGTTGTCTTTTCTTTAGTGATGTTAAACAACACCTCATCTGCCAAATACAAATGAATAGTACTGAGCGCTCTTGCATCTAGATCTTCCCAGCCCTCATCTATCATGCTTGTCGGTTTCTTTGACTTTCCAACCAAGGCCTTTTGCAATTCTTGTTGCACAAGAAGATCTCACATATTGAGCTTCCATAACGCAAAGCTATTCTTACCACTTAAATTTTCCACCTCAAACTTGGAACTTTGCAATTTTTCCACTAGCACAACCTCCCAAACCATAGATGATTTTAGGGGTTAAATTTTGCAAATGGGCTAATTTTCCATGGTTTTTCCCAAAAACATATTCGTTAATTTCCATTTTTTTTAAAAACGATTCGCCCAAATTCCATAGAATAAAATTACTTTACCTTAAAAATTGCCAAACATTTATAGAAATTATATAAAATCTTTAGAAATTTGAATATTTTTACAAAAATATCGCCAAACATTAAACATTTTTCATATTAAGGACTAGTAATATTAGCCCAAGTTTATACATTTTAATACAAATTTCCATCCTTAAAATTATCCCTGCCCTAAACCACTGCATATAAAAGAAAACCCTTTTATTTTTGGATCTTCGCACCTTATCAAACTACATCCTGCGRCAATGTCACACTTTGCACTATGTAGTGCCCGCGACGATGTCTCACTATGTGTAATGTGGTGCCTGTGTCGATGTTGCACTATGCACTATGTAGTGCCTGTGTCGATGCCGCACAGTGCATTATGTAGTGCTCGCGATGATTCTAAAATTTTGTCAATTTAGAAAGTGTGTCTGCCACCATCGCACTTTTGCTACAGGGATTTGGAGGTTATCATTATTTTTTCTTATTCACTTAGTGGGGGATTTGATTCAAAGATACCCTCCATTTTGTTGACCTAGATGATGGATCCTCTATGGTCCTTACCATCATATTTCAGTAATTCATTTTTTATTTTTTGATAATCTCTATATTGAAATATTAAGTTATGGATACTACCTGAAAAAATTAATTTTGGTGCTTCTTTATGTCTCTGGTCACTTGTATTTTGTGATTCTAGACTTTGTGGTGGTCTTTGGTAGGCTAAGGGTTTTGCCAATAATACATCTAAAATTTTGGTTAGTTGGTCAATTATTTCATTTATGATTATTAAGCATCTTTGTTATTTCATCCTTGTCATTATTTTTTATTTTTAATAGGGCATGCCATCATTTCTCATGCTCCGTTATTAATCTGTCAATCTTGTTTTCCTTTTGTATTAATTTATTGATTTTATATCTTAATTCTTTCTATGCTTCTCCTAACTCTTTTTGTCCTTCTCCTAACTCTTTGTATCTGATCCAGGTGGATATCGATGACCAACCACCTATTCCAATTGTCTCACATGTAGTTTTCATTTTGGTAGTTATTTTCCTAGCTTTTCAGGTCTTGAACTTCCAGGGCTATTTTGAGGCCCTGAACCATGGTTTTTTGGCTTTCCACAATCACACTAGAGATTGATTCATAGTGTGATGACATAATGTGTAGTCCTCGTATATACCTTTCCAATGGGCTATCATGCGGCTAAAACATATATTGTATGCAAAAGTTACGACCCTGGGAAGTTGATGTACCAACTTACCCCAATGGAGCTCACATGACTTTTGATGCTTCATCTCCTAGGGTTAGGTTTTTGGAATTCATGTTTGATGTAAAAATTCCTTTGGATCCTCAATGTACTCTTCTTCTTGCGAATGATCACATCTGTCACATCTCTTCTCAGAGATAAGCCGCCACCATTCTAGGAAGCTTGTTTCAGTCTACATTTTACAATTTTGACATATTTCTTTATTGAATAGAAGTCAAGCTTTACTGTATATCTGTTATTGTTCATTGTATATCTATGTTAATAATTTATATCTGTATTCATTTCATTTTGTTCATAAAATCTGGATCATTGGTATCATAACAGTTTCTCCTTGTCATTCTTAGTGCTTGTCCTGGACGTGGTCAGGGTACAAAGAGTTGGGTCTCGAGATTGTTTCTCTTAAGGAAAAGAGCTCTCTCACACCCAAGTGACCTTCCATGGAGGGAGAAAATAAAGAACATGGGACATGATATCCTTTCAAACTATTGTTCTAGGAAGATCTCACACAACATAGGAACAATATTATGGATAGTTTTGTACAAATCCTTCGACAACTACCAACAGGCAATGCATCTTCCTCGAGCGGAAACACCGCCTTATTCAGGTATAGATAAAATTTATATTCGTATATTTGAAGGTCATATAGATTCATATGATGTAGACAAATGGTTGAATCTTCTAGAAGGGTATTTTTCTATCCATAATTTTTCCAATAGAGAAAATATTACATTTGCTCTCCTCAAAGCCATCCCCCATGTCAAACATTGGTGGGATACTTTCTTTGAACAAAAGGAAACATAGGAACTATCATTATTTATAGTCACACTCACTTGGGATTCCTTCAGTGATGCTATTAAGGAACGATACTACCATGTTGGAAGATACGATGACCTGTATACAAGATGGACCACACTGCAGCAGAAAAGGGACCGAACAGTGCCATCTTTCACAAACATCTTCCATACCTTGTGCTCTAACATGGGTATCAAATATTCTGAGCAAAAACTGGTGCTCAAGTACTGTGGAGGTATGTATAGATACATCCAGATATAAATGGAGTTTCTGGACATCTCATCCTTGGGTGTGACATATTGATATGTTGTCAAAATCGAGCAGAAGCTTAAACAAAATACACAATAGTTTGGGTCTGGGAACCCCTCACAACAGAAATAAGGTAAGGGAATCCCTAATCCGTAGAAAAAAGGAAAGAGAAAATAGGGACAATCTCACGAAAACTAGTCTAAGCCACAAACAAAGAAGGACAATAGAAAGCCGAAGAAAGACACTAGGAAGTGGTGCAACTTCCATAAGAGCCCCTGGCATAACACTGTTGATTACCGCTCAAAGCAGTCATTGGTGGCTAAGGTGAAAGCCTCTGAATCATATGTGGGTTCTGAATATGAGTCATAACTAGAAAAGGGGAGATAGATTATTGACGCATAACCCAGTGCCATCGTTGATACCACCAAGATATAGCCCGGTGAACCTGGTGAGCTAGAGGAAGGTGAGCACCTCTTTCATTCACATATGTGGGTGAAGGGTTCTCCGATGTACTTCATCATTGATAGTAGTATCCAGAAGAACCTCATCTTAGTGGAGGTCATCAAGAGGCTGGCCCTGCCAAAAATGCCACACCCACAACCATATACCATTGGATGGCTCTGCCAAGGAAGCGATCTTTGTGTCAACCAACAATGTTACCTATCCTACGACATCAATCCCTTCAAAGATGAGGTATTGTGTGATGTCGCTCCCCTTGAATTTTTTGATATTATTTTAGGCCAAAATTATTTATGGAAATGTCATTTTGTATATGAGTCTAGGCCTCACATTGTTATTATTAATTTGGATAGGAAATTTTACAGGATACCCGAAGTAGTCCCACCTATTTCCATTTCCTTGATCTCTGCCAAGGAATGAAGGAAGGTCATATTTCATACCAAGAAGTTTTTATTCTTCATGATTCACTCTCAAAATGAGACTATAACATACCCAGCCACCCATAGGTCGGGTACGCTACCTGCAAGCCCACCCTTAGAATTCCTTCTCATGATGACCTTCTTTATTTATTAAGGACGCATAAGATAACAGATTTAACAACATGCACAACAATATCCAACAAGTATGCAATATCTAAAGATTATGTTAAATGATAATTAAATATACACAACGAAAATACATTCATATACATGTAAATGGAAATTAAACTACACAGCGGAATACATTCATACACAGATAGTAATATCACGACAGAGAGCACTTATATTTTGAAAGACGACACCGACTGACTGCAGACCAAGGACGTTCCACCCAATCGTAGACACTGCTGCTCTAAATCCCAACAACAGTGTCACCCCTGAGCCAAGGCTATGAATCCACAAGGATGGTTCCAGAGTGTAATTGGGTTCCCAAACGAGTCATCTCTCAAGATCTCACAGGTTTCTCGACACCCACAACAATCCAAGTTCCCAACTCTCTTCTACCCAGCCTATGCCACCCGAGAGAATGGACCTCCACCCTTCTCTGCCACGCAGTCCCTCAAGCAGTCCTTCTCCTTCCTCACAGGGATTCCAACACAGCGGGTCCAAAATCTCAATGTTGGAAGTCTCAGGACTTGCAATTGTGAGAATAACAGGGAATGGGCCAATGAATTTCAGACATGCAGGTCCCAGGTCACAG
>SNQJ01S0070886.1:43683-63603 GCA_010110895.2 Picea sitchensis
GATACTAATGGTGCTTATATTATCACAATATATTGGAATGGGCTCATCATAATCAACCTATATATCTGTCAAACTTTGTTTCATCCATAGAACTTGTGTACAACATGTTATTGCTGCAATATACTCTATCTCAACTATAGATAAAGATACTGATAATTGTTTCTTGTTTATCCATGATACTAAACACTCACCCAAGTATAGTGTTTCTCCATTGGTGCTTCGTCGATCATCAATGCAACCTGCCCAATCTGTATCTGTGTAGGCAATAAGTGATATATCCTTTCCTTTTCGATACCATAATCCAAACTCTTTTGTTCCTTTGAGATATATGAAAATCCTCTTCACTGCTAATACATGTGATTCCTTTGGTGCTGCTTTAAATCATGCCACCTGTCCAACTGCTTGCATTACATCTGGTCTGGATGTTGTTACATATAGTAGGCTACCAATCATTGATCTATATTGCCTCTGATCTATAGACTTTGAATCATCATATTTTCTCAACTTGAAACTGGTTTGCATGATAGTGATAACTGGTTTGCAATCTTTCATTCTGAACCTCTTTAGCATTTCTCTGATATACCTGGTTTGAGAAATAAAAATTATTTGGTTGCTTGGACATATCTGAAGACCTAGAAAGAAGGATAGTTCTCCAAGTAATGACATTTCAAATTAATTCTGCATGTCCTTTGCAAATTTCTAGCTTAACCTATCATCAGTACTTCCAAAAATAATATCATCAACATAAACTTCAATTAATAAAATACTATCTTGAGTTACCTTGATGTAGAGGTTGTTGTCTGCACTTCCTTTTCTGAACCTTGTTTGTTGTAGATATTTATCCAGTCTAGAGTACCATTCTCTATGTTATCACCCTGTCATTTCCTAGGATGAGGAAGAAATCGGCAACGGTAACCACAAAACCACTTCAAGCCAATGATCTAGCCCTCCAAGACTCAGAGAGGGATCTCTCTGTAAGATTTATCTTTGTTTATATATGATATTAGGCTAGCTATGATGATAGAAGATTTGTTTTTAGAGTTTCTCATTGAGACAACAAAAGGGCCATTGAGCAAAATGGGGTCAAAAGTTAAAGTGTTCAAATGAATGGATAATTAAAAAAAAATGCAACCAGGCAGGGTAATCATGTCAGTGGATCCTTAAATCTTGTAAAATGGAAAAGAAGAATATATCAAAGTTCATTTCAAATGCAGAGAAAATCTTATCCGAATTCTACATTTCAAACTTGGAAGAAAACATAAATATTGTTTCGAGCCAACACAGGGTGTTAAGAACAAATCCTGCACATTATCTTCTCATAAATAATATAGAAAGAAAAAGCATGTGAAATAGGAAAATAACAAGTTACATTAGGGAAAAACTTCACCACTTAAACATGACACAAGAATCTAGAAATATAATGCCTTTGTATTCATCCATAACAGACACTTACAATATTTGAAACATTTTTACAGTGGATGGGGACATTTCCATGCCATCCTTCCCTATCAGTCTAACCCCATCTTCCTTTGAAAGCATAGGCTTTATAGCCTTTACATAAAAATCTAAGATCCTATTAAAAAGGATCTGGAATACTAAAAATAATACATAATCAAACAATTTCACAAAAGTAGGATCAAGTCCTATCTTAAGGGGTCAATCCCTTATACTAATCCAGTAGTCTTCAACAATATTTGACATCTTCAGCAGTCTTCTGGGTGATGAAAAGGAAACTCGAGATCCTTTTCTGGCACCTGGGAAAATCTTCAACCAAAAATAGCATAGATTTTGAACCTTTTATCCTTTGTATTTTCCACTAAACCTTGAAAAAGAGGATGATCTTTATCCATTTTAAAGTTATAATTCATTTGAAATCTTCCTCGAATGATGTGGCAGCAAAAATATTTGATCTGGGAAAAAAGACTAACATTCTGCCTATGTCTGCACTTTTGGCACCTTACATGCCTAAAACATAGTAGGATAAGTTGTTGAAAGTCCTGAGATTCAGCAGCTAACAACGCCTTTTCAAACCCTGACTAAGCTGCCGAAACTGTAGGTCTTTAAAATCTTTTCCAAAATTGCAAAAATGGAATTCCTTCGATCTGTCTACCTTTCAAGATCTTCATTGAGGTTCACAACAACTTCTGCTGGAGATTCTAGATCAGGATGTGCTCTTGGCTTAGGATCTCTAAGCATCAGTTTGATCCTTAAGCATCTAACCATTTTATGCAGCTTATGATTCTCCTTGAGCAATTTCTTATTTCTCTTCTACTCCTTTACATGCATTTTAGCTAACCTTTCAAAAAAATCTCTTACTTCATCTGATGTGTTCTTTATAGTCTAGTTTTTGGATTTAATAACCCTCTCAAGCAACTTCAGCTCCAATATCTCTTCTTTAAGCTTCTTAATCTTTGATGATTTGTTGATCTTGCTTGCCGATGTTGTAGGTATTTCGAGATCTGGAGCTTCAACTTCAACTTCTTCAATGTTTTCCCTTTCCATAGTTGATGGATCTACCACCATTTCTACAGTTAAAGATTCTGAATCTAAATCAAAATAAGGTAGGTTTAGGACATTTTTTGCTGCATTTTTTTTTTCTGGATCTTTTGTCGGTTTCCCAAACTCTAACTTCTTCTTTTCTTTCTCTGATTTTAAGGGAGTAACCTTGGTGACATTTTCCAAAAGAGATAATGCTCTTCTCTTCCTTTTGTTGGTTTTGGGGAGGTCAATTCCTGTGAGGGAGTCCCTCCTTTCTTGGGATGAACTTCTTGCCCAAATTCTCCCCAAAACAAGAGAAATTCCAAAGTTTTGTCCCTCCTCCTCAGTTCCTCTAAAACTATCAACTTGATCAACCCATGATGGAAAAGCCTACTATGCACATTATCAGGCTTATCTTGAACTTGGTGTGACATCTTAGTCAAGATCCTATGAAGGTAATGGGGTAGATTCAGAGGATACTTGCCTGTAAAATGATTCATCAGTTTGAAGTGATAGAGCATGACTCTACCATACCGACCTTCACAAGTGATGTACACTTGAATTTCCTTAAGCAAATGTTTCCATTTCTCCTCTAGGTAAGACCTGGGAACATCTTTCTGCCAAATAATGCTTTGAAATTTAGGCTTAAGGTAAGACCTGAACTCAATATCCTTAGTGGCAGTTGGTTTAAACAATCTCTCACCTTGCCCATGCATCTCTATTGCTTCTACAACACTGGCCTCATCAATTTCAATTACCATTGGACCCGAGGTTAATTTTTCTCCATCGAAGCTTTGATCAAAGGCTTCAGCAACACCCTGGTGATACCACTGCAATTTCTCACAATACCTATAGCAACCTGCTTCTTTAAACATCTGGAAAATCTCAGGATGAGATTCCAGATATAAGACATCATCCATCTCCTTCCTGAGCAAATTTCCTCCACTGGTCATCTGCAACAAACGTTAATACCTGCAAACAACAAAATTGGGTTGGAGTGGGAGATCAATGCTGATGTAGGGAGAAATAGAAGTAATGGAGGAAAACGCGTGAGGTAGACTAGAAATTATAATGCTCATTCAAGACAGAGAACACCATATGGTTTACTTGGAAAATTTGATAATGACAAATGATTTTCAATGATGGCAGAATCCCGAAAATGACAGTAAGGGTTTCAGATATGATAGCTTAGGGTTTAATGATTTCTCAAAACATCAATTAAAATCATAATTGAACACCTCAGATCATGGAAAATGATATTCATACACGATTTCGATGGCATTTAAAATCATCATTGCATGTGTAACTACAATGGTTTGGGAGTTTGACGGGATAGGCTAACCGTTAGAAAACTTCTGCGCTTTCGACAGCTAAGAACACCTCGTGCCTACCCTTTTAGTTGACGGAAGTGAGAACTTTCGGCAGCTTATAACACATCGAAAAACCAACCCTTAGTTGTCGAAAGCTAACCTTTGACACTTTTGCATTCAAGATCTCAAACCATCATTTGCCAACTTTCGATATACCTGGGCTCCTTTTTGAAACATAAGATACATCATTGGACCATTACTTTGAGTTTCTTAACATGAAGACATTCTCAAAATGATTCAGAGAAAATTTCCAAATAAGTAACTGGAGACCAGATGACTATATCATAAGAACCTAACATAGGCTCCAATTGGGGATGACAACTCCTTAAGAGGTGTCAAGAATATCAGATCTTTGGCTTCATAAATCAGTGCCTTATCCATTGGGTCAATCCGAAAAATAGAAAAAATGTTGGAAATGGAAAATGATCATGTATTGAAGAATTTCTCCATATATGTATTTACAGGTTCAATATAGGCTTGGCCCATCCTTTGATTTTCAACTTCAAACAATTCAACATCATGACTTGGTTTTGCACCTATGATTTTTGTGTCCTCCAACGCTTCTTTACATGACTGCAAATGCTCTAATGGGATTTGTGGTGATCCTCCTACTGAACCGGGCAATGAAGTTGATTATCTGATCATATCACAATCATAGATGTTTTTCAATCCCTAACTGAATGTTGAAACAGGATCCTGACTACACATATCATCTAAAATTGTTGCTATGGGATCTTAAAAGGATTGACAAGATTGCTTCATTGATTCACATGATGGGTTCTGGCTTTCTAGGTGTTTATCCTTCAACATCTTCTCAAGAGTATCCTTCAAAATTTTTAATGAGTAAAAAACTAATGGTACAAAGTTACATTCCAGTGTTTTGAATTCTTCTTTAGGCTTTGAATTTTCCCCTGAACTTTGAAAATCAGAGAAAATTGGAGATTGTAATCCTGGATCTGAAATAGCCTCTTTCTCAACCCTAACATCCTTCACTGTCTCATCAGAAGCTTTACCTTCTTTGATATTTACCACTTGTTTAGAAATTTCCTTCAAAAATTTAAAAGAAGAGAAGCATAAGGGTAAATTATGTCCACTTACCCCAAGACTTTCTGCATTGTGATCATAGTTGTCATAATTTCCATGTATAGATTGATTGTCCTGTTAGGATTGCAAATTATCTTCTTCCTCCCAATCATATGTAGTTGATTTCTTTGAAAAATCCATTGTGGTATAATCATCATCGTACTGACCAAGTTGGGGTAAATCATCCATGGATGAAATGCAATTGAACATGCATATCATATCAGGGTAATTTTCCTCCATATTCTAATTTTAAAAATCATCTTCAACTGTATTGTGAATTGAATACATGAAACTATCATTATTTAGTCCCTGATACCACGGTTGAGTTGCAAACTTTTTGGGAATTATGACCTTTGTCGTTTCTGGAACTAGTGGGATATGAGGTCTTTGAACAACAAGTTCCTCTTTCCTGCTAATTTCCTGCATCATCTCTTTTACAACGTTTTTCTAGGACATCCAGTTTCACTTTTGAAGATGTTATCTGTTTCTTTTTTGTTTTGTCTTTCACCAATGTTTTTAATTTTGACTTTATGTTCATCAAGTTAGATTTCACATCAACTACAATCTTTTTCATTTCTTCAAGGGTGGCAGTGTTCCTTTCTCTTAATAGGAATGCCATCTCAAGATCGAAGGCATCTGGGAAACGCAAGTGAGCAAATCCTAGGGGTGGCCTTATATGAGCAGGCATTGCATGATATACCTCATTGAAACTTGTTGTAAATTGAGGTACTGTCTCCCCTAGCCATCTTTTCAAATGGTCATATTATTCTAGAATGAGAAAGACATTTCTCATGATCACCCATCGATCTAGGAATTTTTTTACAAACTGATGGAAATTGCTAATGCTTGTAGCAGGAAGATTCTTAAACCATTTTTTTAACTTTACCTTGCAATGATAGAGAAAACATTCTGATGCATACATCATCATATTCTACCTCAAACAGATCAAGAAAATCCTTTAGACTTTGGATATGCTTTTTGGCAGTGATCTTCACATTTTCTCCATCAAACTTGGGCAAATTATTTCTATAATTAACAGGGAGGTCATGGAGAATAGGAGGAAAATATAGGGGTCTGTATCTGTCTGGGACTTTTGTAGGTATAGGAGGTAAAGTAAGAGGCTTATCATCATTTGAAAACTTGGAAAAAGTAGGAGATAAAGCACGAGGCTCATGTCTCTCTAGGCTTTCTACAGGTGCATCTAGGATGTGCACGAGTGTATGAGTATGTACGTGATCTACAATTTGGGGCTTAGTCTCTTGAGGTTCACCAATTTATAGATGATCAATATAAACTTCAGTAATATACTCTTGTTTCGGATTGGAAAAAGAAAGGACATAATTACAAATAAAACCAAAAATGTCTTGAATGCAATTTGAGCTTGAATACCTTCTATTTCTATATTGCTTGGTCATGCTTCAGGTTCTTCCTCCAGTGGAGTCTTTGATTAGGCACTGTTATGGAGCTGATTTGGAGTTGCAAGGTGAAATATTTCAGCCTTCTTATGTCTGGTCACTATCCACCATCAGTGATCAGATCTAGAACTTGAAGTTCACTACTGGAGAAAGTTCCCCAGTATGGTCGTCGTTATGTTATCACCCTGTAATTTCCCAGGTTGAGGAAGAAATCGACAGAGGTAACCACAAAACCACTTCGATTCAAGGATCTATCCCTCCAAGACTTAGAGAGGGATCTCTCTGTAAGATTTATCTTTATTTGTATAGGATGTTAGGCTAGCTATGAGGATAGAAGATTTGTTTTTAGAGTTTCTCGTTGAGACAACAAAAGGGCCATTGGGAACAATGGATTCAAAAGTTAAAGTGTTCAAATGAATTGATAATTAAGAAAAAATTCAACTAGGTAGGGTAATCATGGTAGTGGATCATTTGAGCTTGTAAAATGAAAAAGAAGAATAGATCGAAGTTCATTTCAAATGCAGAGCATATCTTATCTGAATTCTACATTTCAAACTTGAAAGAAAACATAAATATTGTTTTGATCCATCACAGAGTGTTAAGAAAAAATCCTGCACATTATATTCTCATAAACAATAAAGAAAGAAAAAGCATGTGAAATAGGAAAATAACAAGTTACATTAGGGAAAAACTTCACCACTTAAACATGACGCAAGAATCTGGAAATATAATGCCTTTGTATTCATCCATAACAGCCACATACAGTCTTTGAAATTTTTTACAGTGGATGGGGGCATTTCCATGCCATCCTTCCCTATCAGTCTAACCCCATCTTCCTTTGAAAGCATAGGATTTATATCCTTTACATCAAAATATAAGATCCTATCAAAAAGGATCTGGAATACTAAAAATAATACATAATCAAACAGTTTCACAAAAGTAGGATAAAGTCTTATCTTAAGGGGTCAAGCCCTTATACTAATCTGGTAGTCTTCAACAATCTTTGACATCTTCAACAATCTTCTGGGTGATGACAAGGCAACTCAAGATCCTTTTCTGGCACCTGGGAAAATCTTCAACCAAATATAGGATAGATTTTGAACCTTGTATCCTTTGTATTTTCCACTAAACCCTAAAAAAGAGGATGATCTTTATCCATTTTAAAGTTATAATTCATTTGAAATATCCCTCGAATGATGTGGCAGCAAAAATATTCAATCTGGGAAAAAAGACTAACATTCTTCTTGTGTTTGCACTTTTGGCATCTTATGTGCCTGAAACAGAGTAGGATAAGCCATCGAAAGTCCTAGGATTCGACAACTAACAACGCCTTTTCAAACCCCAGTTGAGTTGCTGAAACTGCAGGTCTTTGAAATCTTTTCCAAAATTGCAAAAATGGAATTCCTTCAATCTGTCTACCCTTCAGGATCTTCATTGAGGTTCACAATAGATTCTGCTAGAGATTCTAGATCAAGATGTGTTCTTGGCTTATGATATTTGAGCATCAGTTTGATCCTTAAGCATCTAACCATTTTATGCAGCTTATGATTCTCCCTGAGCAATTTCTTATTCCTCTTATGCTCTTTTACATGCATTTTAGCTAACCTTTCAAAACAATCTCTTACCTCATCTGATGTGTTCTTTATAGTCTAGTTTTGGGATTTAATAACCCTCTCAAGAAACTTCGGCTCCAATATCTCTTCTTTAAGCTTCTTAATATTTGATGATTTGTTGATCTTGCTTGTTGATGTTGCAAGTATTTCGAGATCTAGAGCTTCGACTTCAACTTCTTCAATGTTTTCCCTTTCCACAGTTGATGGATCTGCCACCATTTCTACAGTTAAAGGTTCTGAATCAGAATCAGAATAAGGTAGGTTTAGGACATTTTTTGTTGTAGTTTTCTCTGGATCTTCTTTCAGTTTCCCGAACTCTAACCTCTTCTTGGCTTTCTCTGATTTTAAGGGATAAACCTTGGTGAAATTTTCCATAGGAGATAATGCTCTTCTCTTCCTTTTGTTGGTTTTTGGGGAGGTTAATTCTTGCGAGGGAGTACCTCCTCTCTTGGGATGAACTTCTTGCCCAAATTCTCCCTCAAAAAAGAGAAATTCCTAAGTTTTGTCCCTCCTCCTCAGTTTCTCTAAAACTATCAACTTGATCAGCCCATGATGGAAAATCCTACTATGCACATTATCAGGCTTAGCTTGAACTTGGTGTGACATCTTAGTCAAGCTCCTATGAAGGTAATGGGGTAGATTCATAGGACACTTTCTCGTAAAATGATTTGTCAGTTTGAAGTGATAGAGCATGACTCTACCATATCGACCCTCACAAGTGTTGTACACTTGAATTTCCTTAAGAAAATACTGCCATTTCGCCTCTAGGTAAGACTTGGGAACATCTTTCTACCAAATAATGCTTTGAAATTCAGGCTTAAGGTAAGACCTGAACTCAATATCCTCAATGACAGTTGTTTTAAACCATCTCTCACCTTGCCCAGGCATCTATGTTGTTGCTGCAACACTAACCTCATAAATTTGTGTTACCATTGGACCCAAGGTTACTTTTGCTCCATCAAAGCTTCGAGCAAAGGCTTCAGCAACACCCTGGTGATACCCATGCAATTTATCACAATACATGTAGCAACCTACTTCTTTAAACATCTGTCAAATATCAGGATGAGATTCCAGATATAAGACATCGTTCAGCTCCTTCCTGAGAAAATTTCCTCCACTTTCCATCTGCAACAAAAGTTAATACCTGCAAACAAAAAAATCGGGCTAGAGTGGGAGATCAACGCTGATGTAGGGAGAAATGGAAGTAATGGAGGAAAAAACATGAGGTAGACTAGAAATTATAATGCTCATTCAAGACAGAGAACACCATATGGTTTGTTGGGAGAATTTAATAATGACAAATGATTTTTGATGACGGCAGAATCTCGAAAATGATAGTAAGGGTTTCAGATCTAATAGCTTAGGGTTTAATGATTTCTCAAAACATCAATTAAAATCATAATAGAACACCTTAGATCATGGCAAATGATCTTCATACATGATTTCGGCAGCATTTAGAATCATCACGACATGTGTAACTACGACGGTTTGGGAGTTTGATGAGACAGGCTAACCATTATAAAACTTTTGCGCTTTCGGCAGCTAAGAACACCCCGTGCCTGCCCTTTTAGCTGACGAAAGTGAGAGCTTTCGGTGTCTTATAACACATCAAAAAACTGACCCTTAGTTGTCAAAAGCTAACCTTTGACACTTTTTCATTCAAGAGATCAAACCATCATTTGCCAACTTTGGATATACCCAGGCACCTTTTTGAAACATAAGATACATCACTGGACCATTACTCTGAGTTTCTGAACATGAAGACATTCTCAAAATGATTTAGAGAAAATTTCCAAATAGGTAACTGGAAACCAGATGACTATATCATAGGAACCTAACACTCTAGGAGCATGTTTTAGACCATACAAGGCCTTCTTTAATTTACACACATAATCTGAGTTCTCTGACAACTAAAATCCTTCTGGTTTTTCAATGTAGACTTCTTCTTCAAGTTCTCCATTTAGAAAATTTGATTTTACGTCCATCTAATACACTTTAATATTTTTGGAGCATGCATAAGCTAAAAGAATTCAGATTGCTTCCATTCTGGTAACTGGGGCAAATGTCTCTTCAAAGTCGATTCCTTCAACCTATGCATATCCTTTACATACCAATCTAGCTTTGTTCCTTGTAAACTATCCATCTTCATTCAATTTACTCCTGTATATCCACTTTGTGTCGATCACATTCTTATCCTTTGGTCTTGGAACCAATTCCCAAGTGTTATTTTTCTCTATACGATCCAATTATTTATCTATGACCTTATTCCAAAATTCATCCGTGTTGGCCTCTTCAAAACAGGCTGGTTCAATCGTAGATGAGAGTGCTAGGTGCATTTGTTCTGGTGAACGGGTTCTTCTTCTAGTATCAACTCCTGCATCTATGTTTCCGATAATTTGATCTAAAGGATGATTCTTTTGTACTTGTCTACTAAGTGTCTTTGGAGGCACTTGTTGAACTTGCTCTTCTAATTCTATTAGATATTCTTCATCTTCCCCTTCTACTTCTTTTTCATCTTCTGCTTCTTTTTCGTAAAGTTGTTCCATTGATTCATTTTCTTCTTCCTTTAATTATTTTCTACTTGTTTCATCAATCGTTACATTTATTTTTTCCACAACTTTGTTCAATATCAGGTTGTAATACTTGTATGCTTTCCTTGTACTTGAGTAACCAACAAGTACTCCTTTTTCCACATGAGATTCAAACTTTCCCATTCTGTCATCTTCTCTTTTGATGTAGCATTTGCTTCCAAAAACTCTGAAGTGCTTCACATTTGTTGGTCTTCCTTTCCATAGCTCGTAGGGAGTTTTTTTAGTATTGTTTCTAAGCATTAATTTGTTTTGAATGTGAATTGTTGTATGCACTACCTGTGTCCAAAATTTATCTGTGAATTTGGAATCCATTAGCATTGTTCGAGCCGTTTCCTGTACTGTCATGTTATTTCTTTCAACAAATCCATTCTGTTGAGGTGTCCTAGAAACAGAGAATTGCCTTATTATTTCATGTTTGTTGCAGTAGTCCATAAATTCCTTTGAAGTGAACTCTCCTCCATTATCAGATCTCAAGAATTTGATTTTTGAATCCATTTCATTTTCAACCATTTCTTTGTAGACATTAAAGTTTTCAAAATCTTCTGACTTATTCCTGAGAAAACAAACTGCAGTCATTCTTGTATAATCATCAACTAATAACATAAAGTATTTCTCACATTTTAAACCCTTCGTTATAGTTGGTCCACCTATATTAATATGCACAATTTCTAGTGGTCTTGTCGTTGAATATTCTTTTGATTTAAACATGGTCTATGTTTGCTTTCCTTGTTGAAAATGCTTGCATAAAGTGTTGGTTGGTTTCGTGATCAGGGGAATTTCTCTAACTACTTCCCTTTTGTTGACTTTGACAAGGTTATCAAAACATATGTGACCCATTATTATGTTCCATACCCAACTGTTGAAATAGTTTTTAAAGTTTTTATCTCTAAGACTAAAACTTTCCTTTTTCGGGTTTTGGCTTTTAATAAAGCATAACCCTCGCTACGATTTCCAAAAGCCCGGTACCGAAATCGTAACAAGTTTTATTCTTTAAATAATAAAAGGTGGAAAATTAAATTTTCTTTAAATTTTGATGCGCGTTCTTTAAGAATCATGATAAACTTAAAACCTAAAGGAGTTAAGACTAACTTTAAAAAAAAAAAAATTGGATTTTGGGGTTTACTGAGAACATATATTTTAATACATATCTAATCGCAGAATCCCGATCCCCGATTTCTCGAAATAATGGAAGTTAGTTTTTAATCCTGATTAATTAATTTACTAATACGATAGTTAAGGCCTAAAACCTAATCTTATCGTGATTTCGCAATTTCGGGAATCGGGGTTCAGCGATAACATACCTCTTGTCAACATGATCCCTGAAATCCCGAAACGTGATGTCTCGACTCATAATCTGTGTTTAGATTGAATTAACTCTATTTTGGAAGCATGATTAATGAAAATCAAACTTCTTACATTTGTTCGTGTTTCGGTTTCTGTTGAATGAAATCTTCTGAATTTTGAATTCAAAAGTGCCAGAATACGACCATCTTAATAAACAGATAACAGATAAATGTTGTGACACTAATGCGTATCTCAGAAATATTTTTTGCATTAAATGTAATTAGTTACAGGTCAACTGCGTCAGTGTTTTCATCATAAAAAGAGTTTAAGGAGAATTAAAAGTTTGTGTTCCAAAACCTATGCTTGTTCTATCTTTCAAAGATAATTCACATTCGGCCAAGATCATATGCTTCTTTTCAGTGACAGGTTTTCCATCTAACATAAAGCCATGGCACCAAAGAAAGAACAGAAGAAGAGTGAAGATATAGAGGAAATGCGTAACCCAGAAGGAGATATCATATCCGACACTACGTCACATGCCATTGACTCAATTAAATCCTGGAGAGAAATCTATGAACTACTGGATTATGAAATAAAAAATTCTCCTACTGATTCCGAGAATCACCTTCGAGGTATAGAAGAATTGGAGCTTCATAAGATCATAGCATGCCCTTGGCTCATGGAATACAACGACATGATCAATTGGGCCTTGGAGAAGGTTGATATACCAACAAGAAGATTTTTAAATGATCAAGCGGTTGTTGTCGGCTCATTCAGGCCAGAGCATATACAAGTAATGTACAAACTCTCACCAAATCCTAAGTACATTTATAATGTTGAATTTACAGTCAATTTTCAAAGGAAGGAGTGTACTGAGGCAGACTGAACTTATCCGTATTTAATCAAAGAATGGTGGAGATGTCCATCGAAATTTAGGGCCGATACCCATGGAATTTATGCCACAACATCTTTGAAGGAGTACATGGTCTATGTAGCCATTATGCTATGTAGACTCTTCGGGAAAAAGAGTCCCTGCCATTTCCCTGCGGAATGGGTGCCCTTTTTAGAAGAAGCATCAGAAGGATACACTTTTAACTAGAGCAAGATTTTGTCTAATAACCTAGCCCAAGAGGTTTCAAATTATAGAGCTGCAAGATCTAAAGGTCAACTAGTGGCCTTTTACATGTCGGCGTATATCATGGATGCAATTTTCTTTGTAACTCCATTTCCCCTGATGAATTTAAGTTGGAACATAACCTGTCTCGAACCCATTCACGAGTATCACTCTTTGCTATGGGAAGAAAATTCTAAGAATGTGTTTTACGAAATTTTTCATTTCATAGTAATTCCAATGCATAAATTTTTTTATGGCTGTGAACCCCCTTGCATTTCTGAGACAGTCTCAGAAAACCTCAAAGCAATAGTCGATTGGTTCATTGATGAAAAATTCTCTTACATTAGGGTTTATGGGTGCTCAATCCCCCCTCATGCGCTTCCAAAATTTCTCCCAGACAAAATGGTATTGAGGGAGGTAGCACACCAAATAGTGAAAGACGAAATCATAATAGAGCTAAAGGCGGTTCAAAATAAATCATGGCCAATATTCCCTATGTATATTGAGAAATTTTCATTACTAAACTTGGGCCATTCCAAGGTGGAAGCACAAGTGCTCGAAGAAATAAAACTGGTATATATTGAGCACAAAAAACACGACCCTTATCAAGTAGTGAACAAACACCTGATGCACTGCAATATGAAAGATTATGAACACGAAAAGTATGTTTATGATGATATATTCAAAGAGGTTAAAGCCTATGAGGAGGTATTGAACAACGTACAGGCCTTATCACCCGACTTATAGACTGGTTTCATGTCCTTCCAAAGTCACAGGCAAAGTTGTTTTCCAAAGATTTTGCAGGGTGAATCCACGACCCCCCCTCTAGAGCAGGGAGGGCCTCCCCTAGGTTTTGAAAAAAAGTTACAGGATACAAGAACTGCAAAGGGAAATATGAAGGAGATTGAAATGCCTTCACAAGAAACAGAAGTTCCAAAGACATAGAAATCAGAGTCAAGGAAAGATAAGGAGTTGGAAACATCCCCAGAAATCCCTGAGGATTTTCCCAAAAAAGTAGGAGGAACAACATCAACAGATCTTGGAATTCCTATTACTTCTTTGACCCCATTGTATTCTACCTATGGAAACCCCCAAGAGGGAGCTCTATATTTTAGTGATCTTGAACCTATTTCTAGAGACGAAATTCCTTCATTCGATTATTTTTTCAGTAAAAAGAGAAAGTCTTTCCTGAAATAGGAAATGCATCCAAGAGGAGGCATGATGATAAAAAAATCACAAGATCATTGTAGATGGAAAAAAACTTGAAGAGGGGGAATTCACTACAGAAATAGTAGGCACAATGGGAGCCTTAGCATCGACAAATTTATACATTGTGGGTAATTTGAGAACTATGTTGTAGCAGAAAGATCAGATGATAGCTCAGCTATAAAGTCAATTAAAGGAGACTGAAAGAAGTATCAGTCGAGAGATAAACAAGGGTCTAGAATGAGCCAGATTCAATGACATATAGGAGATTCAAAAATTGAAAGCAAGCTTAGATGAAGCAAACTTGAAGATGCAGGTCAATCAAGCACAGGTCCTACAACAAAAATATATGAATAGACAATTACAAAATAAGATTAATTCCATTCAAAATCAAGTGGTAGAGCTTGAAATCTTCCAAGCCCAGGTGTTGGAAATATATACAAAGATAGAAAAAGAGCAACAAGGAGTGTTTTTTAAGCTGGAATTTATTCAGAATTACTTTCAGGAAACAAGTAAATCCTTTGAGAGTATTCTCTTGAAAGAGAGAGAAGTGAAATTAGCCAGAACAACTTTTCAAAAAGAAGTGGCTCTTTCAACAAAAGAGGAGGTCAAAGAGACTCAAAAGCTATCTGTTTCAGAGAAGATTAAAGGTGATATAATACTCAAGGTATGGGAGGCAAACCTCGCAGAAAACAAGAGAATAAACAGAGATGTTAATGACGACTGCCAAGGAATTTTTGACCTTTTAGAGAAAGCTTCATTGAACATTGGAAGAAACAACTGTCCGGGGTTGTTAGGAGAAATTAACATTGGTAAGCATCAGTTAAGATTCAAGGAGGATCTGGAAGAAATTCAGGTAGAGATCCCACAAATAAAGGTAATAAATGTCACTCAAATTGACAAATGGATAGTGATGCCGAACTTAAAGTTACAAACTATTAAGTTCACAAGAAAGATAATTGAAGACTGTTTGCCTGAACTACAGAGAAAGTTCTTCCTATTTGAGGCGAAAGATATTCCAGAAGCTCCTAGAGTTTTGGTGCAGTTTCTGGGAAAATGTATTCGTTGTCTTAAAACAGAAGAAGGAAGTTCATCAATGAAGACATGAAATACTGTTTGGATAATTTTATCATCGAAATTAATCAAAGAAGATAAAGATAGAAATACAAACGGTTTAGTATTTCACATTCATGTAACCGTTAGTCTTGAGAAGTTAGTTAATCACCAACAGAAAAAAAGGTTTGGTGATCATGTATAAATATAATTTTACAAGACTGAGAAGAGGCTTTTTGTTTTTTGGGAGCCAATTGTATTAGAAGTTTTCCGATTTAAAGTGATATAGATAATACAAAAGAGATTCCGAATTCTGTCAACTTGAAGCTATGTGTTCCTTTACTCTGTTTTCAATATCTTTCAACATCTTTCTTTCTATGTCTTTCTAATGAATGATCAACTATATTTTAACTCAAACTTCTATTTTAGTTTGAATTTATTTAATTATCTAATCATTTACAATTTTTCCTTTGTGATTGCTATCAACAGTTTCAAGACTTGTATGTCATTGGGATGGTTATATTTTATATTTCATTAGAAATCTCATTTTTCTCTCCTTCTTCTATTATGATATGAGAATCTTTCATGATCAAAGCCTCATATTTTTCGACAGTGTTACTTTGTTATTATTTTACTATTCTCAAATTGTTTCAAGTACAAGAAACAACCTCTACTGTTATTGTATTATTATTTTGAGTTCCAAAATTCCTTTTCTATTTCATCCCTCAAAACTGAAGCAACAAATATTTAAACATTTTATAATTCAATAAAATTTTACTCCCCATGATTGTCCCAAATAATAGACAACCTAACATAGAACCTGGCCTTCAAGATCAAACTAGCATTGCTTTGAACTTATTTAATACTATCCTGCAAATAGAAACTACCCGGGTCGAATTAGAACGCTCATGGGCGGTTATTGATAGAGACATCAGCATCCAAGAGCAATGGGAAGCTAGACAGAGACAGTTGAGAATCTAACTCTGATTTACCCTTCACAATTGATTCTTACCCCTTAATTCTCTTTATCTTTTTAGATGCTTTGACGGTATACTTTAGAGCCTTAAAGTATAAACTCAGGAACAACATCTTTTTGGCGTCGTTGCTAGGGACTGAGGAAACGAAAATTTTCCCTGAGAAGAACAACATTGACACTTTCTTCCTTTGATAGTGAACAAAGATCGAAAAACCTTTTAAGGCTACCTTCATTTTTCACTTGGAGACTCCACGATAAGTAAACGGGATTTTAGTAGAAAGAACACCATAAATAACCCGGACAACAAGCAGACCTCGCCAGTCTCTGATCCGGAAAAGATTTTAAAATCACAAAGATCCCTTAAAAAAATCATTTCACCCATACATACCATTTGTCAGTCTGATTTTACGCAGTTGAACATTAAGGAAACACTTGAGAGATCCATATCGCTTCTCCCTTCAAACAATACGTTCTCTTTTCTTGAAGAGTATACCCCAAACTTTCATGAACCTTCTCTTCACACACTCCGAGTTTCAACCTCAAATCCATCAATGGCTGCACACGGAGACGTAGGAGATAGAGGTGGTGCCCCAGGAGGACCAGCAGGCGGCCAAGCACCGCTTCCTGGAATCTTCGCTAAGGTAGCTGCCAGATATGCCCCCCTTGTCCTCTCAATTCCCCTACACAACCTTCTCGAAAACTATATGAAAATCCTTCCCAAATTTACAGGGGAAGGATATTTAACCGCTCAAGAACACATAAATTTCTTTGACCAATTTGTCGACATCCTCGGAATCGAACACGAAGATGTCTATTCTAGACTCGTTCAGACTTTCGAAGGAGAGGTGAGGACCTAGTTCCGAGCCTTAGCAGAAGGATCTCTAATATCTTACGAATAACTTGAAAATGATTTTATCAGACAATGAGGGGAAAGGAGAGACCACCTCTATTACCTAACTGAATTTGGAGCCCTTAGAAAGAAAAACTCAGAATCAATTCTCGAGTTCACGCAAAGGTTTAACAAGTTGTATAATAAAATCCCGATCGAGGTCAAACCTTCTCAACCCACAACAAAGGTGACTTTCGCTGGAGCCTTTGATCCTAATTTATCTCTATTATTGAGAGAAAGGAGATCAACAGATCTCATGAAAATGCAAGATGATGCCATAGAAATCGAATCGAACATGATGGCATCAGGGAAATTAAAAGCAAAAATAGAAACCGGGAACAAAGAAAGTAGGAAATTCAAAGAACAAGGTGGATCCTCAGGATCAGGGAAATCCTCGGGAGATAAAATAGATGAGATGGCTAAGGTAATTAGAGATCTGTCAAATAAGATCTCAAAAATGGAACTAGATAAATCAAAAAGGGATAATTTTCCTAGGAAGGATTTTAGAAGGAATCCTGATCCTCAGGCCCCACAGAAAACAATTAAGAATGAGGATAAAAAAATCCCAACCCCCTTCAAAAGTGAAAACTTCATTGGAGAGGAAGACCTAGAATATTTTGAAGAGTTAGATGAGGATATAAATAATCTTGGTGATGATAGTAAATCACCTTATTTATCAAGACAAGATTACGAAAAATATTTAAATAAAGAAATTAGATCGGAAGATGATGTTAGCAACGATACTTCTGAATATTTGACCTATCAAGGTATCGCAGATGATATTATAACTGAACTACATGAGAAATACAATTTAAGACCTAGGAACAAGAATCTTCCAACCGCCCCAACAAAAAGATCTTGCCTAGGGGCGAAACTTATGAAGCGGCTCCAAAGGTTGCTGAAAAACAGACTGCAAAAACCCACACCACTAACACACAACCTGTCAAGTCAAAGTCAGTAGGAAAACCCACCATGAAAACACAGGTCCCTGTGAGTGAAACCAAATCTGCACCACAAAGAAAAGCTGAAAAGAAGGGAATGGAGGCCCCAAACATAGAGAGCGACAAGGCCCTGGGAAATTTTAGTCTGGAAAATGAAATAAACAAAATCAAAATCCCTATCCCACTTATTGAATTGGCTAAAAATCCCATATACAGAAAACAAATTGCCAAGATGATTAGCTTTTCATAGGACAGAAGCCAAGCCGATGTCATCAACTTAGAAGATGACAAGCCGAACATAGTTTTTGGTCCACATTTCGAAGGTGCGAGAGACACTGTTGCCCCCTTCTATATCACGTTAACCTTGTTCGACCACCTACTCCATAACTGCATGCTAAATTATAGAGCATCCCACAATGTGATGCCTAAAGCCATTATGGATAAATTAGGTCTCGAAATCACTAGGCCTTATGGAGATTTATATTCATTTGATTCAAGAAAATTCAAATGCATAGGCATGATTAAAGACCTGGTGGTAAATATGGCACAAATACCTGCAAAAAGCATTCTTATGGACGTAGTGGTCGCTGATATCCCTCTGAAATATGGTATGTTGTTATCTAGGTCATGGGGTGCCAAGCTTGGAGGATCTCTCCAACTTGACATGACATATGTGACGATTCTAGTTTTTGGAGGACAGTGTATGTGTCTATACAGAGAAACTAGGTTGGCATTCACGGTAGGTGATCCACATAACCCAAATAACCACCCTATATATATAGCTAATCAAGATTTAGGTAATTATATCTTATCCATTGATGACGATATTGATGTAGATATAGATGAGATTTGTACAGAAGAGAAAACAGAGAAAGAAAAATAAAAATAAAAAATGTATATAGCTCTAGTGTGTGGAAGATGTTTTTTTAAGGTGCTTCATCCTACTTTGGAGCTGGAGCAGGGGCACTCCTTGTGGCTCCTGATGATCAATTTGTAATCCCCTTTTCCTATAGGCTAAAGTGGAATGTGGACTGCACAAATAATGTATGCGAGTATGAAGCCTTAGTGTTGGGGTTAGAAACTACTAGGAGAATGAAGATAAAAAACCTTGAAGTATTTGGTGATGCCGAGCTAATCATAAAACAGGTAAACCGGCAGTACCAGGCCAAACATCCTAGGTTGAGGTCCTACAGGAATTGCATCTGGGATATAATAAAAAGTTTCTTCTCATCTCTGAAGGTTCATTTCATTCCAAGGACTAAAAACCAATAGGCTGATGCGTTAGCCAAAGCAGCCTCAACATTCACACCTCCCGCCACTTTTAAACTGAAACACCACATACAAATGAGACACCGACCTTCTATACCAAATGATGTACAAAATTGGCAAGTTTTTGAGGATGATGAATAGATTCACAATTTTTTAGAATCAATACATGAGTTTGTTGAAATGCATACTGATCAAGAAAACCAAAATGATCCTATTTGGATCATGCAGGAAGGGGAAGACCCTCAAGACTTCCATGATAAGATCGTGAATCACCAAATGCTTCTTCTAAAAAATAACTAGATTCTCAAAGGACTGATTCCCTTGGAAATATTATTTAATCAAGATGATATCGCTTTGAGATCCACTTTACAACCTCAGCCTAAAGAGGTTGAGGATTGTGACATAGGTACCAAAGAAAACCCTCGACTGGTGAAACTATTCAAATATTTGTGTTAAGAACCTAATAGCTGAATAAAAAAAGCACCATAATAGATATAGAAGAACAATATAGAAAAACACCACTTTATTATATCAAACCCTTAGGGTAGGGAAACACCATACAATGGATCCTATTATGGAAGGGATCCTCTCCTGTTCACTTGCCTCTTCGAGGGGGCATCCTCCTATTGAGCTACCAC
>SNQJ01S0070887.1:9218-20170 GCA_010110895.2 Picea sitchensis
ATCTATCTGTTTTGCCAAGTGTAAAGAAAAAAATAAGCATTGTTAAGATAAGAACAAATTCTCACGAGCTCCATAGTGAAACTGGGCGTTGGTCAATCCTTTGTGACACTAAGAAGGTTGAAGATGAAAAACACTTTCTCTTAGATAGTCCAACCTATACACATATTAGATCTCATTTTCAAAATATTGATCACACTACCAACCTTCCTAACCTCTTAAGTCAACAAAAATATGGTGATCTTGGAAAGCTTCTCTTATGCTTTTCGAGCACAGAAACAAAATTCTAAAGAATCACAAGTAATCACTTACCCTCTTAAGGTCCAATAGACCAATTAGGTATTAGTGGACGTTAATCATCATCATCATCATCACCATCATCATCATTAATTAAAATATAAACATTATTATATTAATTAATTTGATATATTTATTATTAATTTATATATAAATAAAACTATTTATGTAATTTAATTTCAGGTATTTTTCCATTTTCAAAGATGATATCTCCTCAAATTTTTCATTTTTATTACATTAATTGTCAAATTTTGATATTTTTAGATTTTCTTATTGGAAAATAACTTAAACGGTTGAATTGAACATGTGACAACCCTATTAAGAAACCAAAAACGATATGAAGTTAACGAACGATGAGTAACCCTGCTTTTACCGACTGACAAGTGGGCACGGGCCTCAATACTCGGTACAGTGGTACAAAGTAATTACTTAGTAATTACTTGTGGAGTTAATGTTAAACATGGAAAAACTAGAAGGCAACCAGGCTTCAACCCAATTATAAATTATGCACCCAACAACATTGTCAATAAATGTACTCAATATCCTTGTCAAACTTTAATTTTATACATTGAATGACGTGAAGCCTGGAATAACACATCAAAGATATTAGCTCATGAAATTTTAGAAAAATATGTGTTTTTATTATTTAAAAAAATACATATATTGATTTCCTATGTTACACATTGGATGTAGCACACAAATTTAAAGTCAACAATAAACTAATAGAGAGTCAAAGGCTAACTCATTGCTATAGTCCCAGGCCTTTGGCAGGGACTAATAATGAAAAATAATGAATAATGGTGCACACAAAGTTCTCACCATGCTGCATTTGGTAATCTCATTAGTCGATGCATGTATCATGGCGATCTGCATGCACACTGGAGCCTATTGATTAAACTATACCTGGCCTAGCCATTGATTCGATAAACTTTATTGATTTAGTTGCTGCCATTCCCTTGAGGTTGGTGGAGCCATGCACATTGGAGCCTATTGATTAAACTATACCCGACATAGCCATTGATTTGATAAACTCTATTGATTCAATTGCTGCCATTCCCTTGATGTCGGTGGAGCCATCATATCCCAAATGTTCATATTCTGGGTGGAGATGAAACAATGAACCTGATATGAAGCAATGAATAACTGACACCCCCTTAGCTATGTGCATCTTTCGCCTTAGCTTCATGAATCTCTTGTAGTGTTTGGTAACTCGCTCTTCCTATGTAGGTAATAGTTATGTAATCCCTTTGCAGGTAGGTAAATATTATGTATATTGCAAGAGAAAATAAATCATGTTTGCAGTAAAATTATATCTGTACATGTAAATATTACGTATTCAGTTTGCTGCACAAACTTGATTTTTTGTCAAACCGATCTTCCTAGTTTGATGCATGAGTTTATCTGCGTTGGAATGATATTTGAAGAGCAGTTTTTGTGAGAGGATTAGTTAACAAGAGAGCTACACTCAAATTCAAGTGTTATTTCTGTAATATGAAGTCCCGCGTCATAAGCATAGTCATTTTTCCAATCAATATGCATCAAATTCAAGTGCTATTTATGTAATATGAAGTCCTGCGTCATAAACATAGTCGTTTTTCCAATTAATAGGCATCAAATTGCATCCAGGCTACCACAAACAACTCCCCTCGATGCCACCAGTATGGAACGACAAGGAACCGAGGAACCGACCCCGACGTGCCCTTTTAATAAATCAGTGTTCACAATACTTCAAATTGCACTATATTTGCACATAATCATACTATACCATCTCCATTTTCCTACCTGCATTGCATGCAATATCCATCCGGATCGCATGATTTCATTAGGCCATTTAAGTAATTTGTAACATTTTTCTTAATTATTTTATTTTTTGTGGGATTCTAATGTTATTTGTTATGATTATTAGAACATATCACAAGTTAAGTAGAGTGATATGAACCATTATTACTCACTAGTGCAACTTCAACAATGAAAATTTCTGTTTGGACCCCTTGATACAAAAATTGGACAACAAAATAGTCCAGCTAGTGACTTCTTTTGTCTACTTTAATAGACATATTTTTCCCCGGATACTTGCATGGATACTGTGACAATATTCAATCCATAAACAAATATATGAATATTCACACTGTAATAATATCAAGCCATAAACAAATATATACATATTCACACTGGTAACTGCCAATACCATCAAGCTTATGTTTTTTTTTTGTGGTTTTTGATTTGGTGCTCACTGTTTATACTCCACGTCCAGGCTAGTCCCCATGTCTAGAAGTTGGTTAGTTTTAGAGTATAGGAAAAAATCCGTCCTATTATTTTCTATGCATTCTGTAACGAGAGATTCAAGGGTGATGACAAGGAGCACACACAATCAGCCTAGATTTGATTTTTATCATATTTATAAGTTTAGACTGTCATTTACTTCCCACGCAAATAGTAAAATGTAAATGAATTTGAAATACATTTGATAAAATCGGACAACTAAGAATGAATGGTGAAATCTTGCAAAATGATTGAGTAAACAAAGCACCAGGGATGACGTTGCCTACGTAGCATCCATTCAGGTGATAGATTTATAGCTTGGCTATGAACTTAAGAGATACTCCAACTATGCCTGGTCTCTCTTCTGAGCTTCCAGGTTCAACACCATTTTTTCCATAATCGTATAGTTTTTTCATAATCCAGTCCTTAAGCAGAGTCGTCTTGTCTGCCTCCACTCACTATCCATGAAGCCACAAACAAAGTCACCTTGTCTTCCTCCACGCGCTACCATGCAACCAAAAATATGAAAAGTGTCTTACCTTTTAACAAATTATTAATTTTTATTCATTTCGTTCTAAAAAATACAATTTTCTATCTCCTTACTCAAAATGACCTCTTTGGTCATGTAGATCAATGGATCCGACCATGAATCTCAGATATAGTAGAACTTATGTCGTGTCGAGATCACATAACGAATGAATATGGGCTCTGTACCCATTCTTCGATCCCCATATATATATCGACTTGTTTTTTTCCCTTTCTTTATCAAAAGAAAGGGAAAAAAACAAGTAGAACTTATGTCGTGTCGAGATCACATAACGAATGAATATGGGCTCTGTACCCATTCTTCGATCCCCATATATATATCGACTTGTTTTTTTCCCTTTCTTTATCAAAAGAAGCTATCCCACTCAATACTATATAGACCCATATAGTAGGGATGAAACGTGTGATGATTTGTAAAAAAATACATTAAAAAATATACAATGATCTCTAAAAAAAAAGACATAAAAAATAATTTTGATTTTTTAAAAACTCAAATTAACATAAGAGGTTGGCATAAACGACACCTTGAGTTCGTCGAACAATTAGAGAGAATACTCTTTCTTTTGTGGAACGATGGCCTTTTCTTATTTGCAAGAAAAGGACAACCCTCAAGCTGAAACCAAGCCACGGTCTAAGCATGACCCACTACCACTCTTCCTTCGTGTTGGTGTATCCCACTTGGTAATTCTTCCCCAGTGTGGTTCTAGACCCTTCCCTCCGACATAGCCAAGATGAATCCTATTGATCATACCAAGAGAAAATATTACTTCAGCACTAAGAAACACCAAGAAAACATACCGCCTGGATCTCATGATATGGATTCATTGTATGGCATAGTTCCTTGATCTATTAAAAATCATCTCATATTTTTCACCATTTGCATCTAGCATTAATTCATTGTTCCTACTTCAATCATTATACCTATTTCAACAACTGGCATATGAATTAGGTAGGGACTAGCTACTTTGCAGCCATTTCCCTTGTTTAATGAAACAAAAAGTGAAACAGAAAAATAAAAACTTGAATTACTGAACTTGGTAAAGTCTATATTATAGTGAAATCAAAACTATTAAATAATGAAAAAAAAAGTGAAACACAAATAGAGCACAAAAATCAAAACTTGAAGCCCCTAAAGAAGAACTTGAAACCATCACATTCTTGTCTTTTCATTAAATAACAGATTATACTAAATCATGCATAGAGCAAAATCAAAAGCATCAAACTATAGAAAAAGGAACTATCACCAAGTAAATATTCTCTTCTAACACCTCCATAACTTAGGAATAAAGGAGACTCAAAGTAAGCTGTCATTATATATGATCCACCCATAATGACAACTTAGTCATTTAAATTGGGGTTTTCCAAAGGAACTATCACCAAGTAAAGATTCTCTTCTAACACCTCCATAAATTAGGAATAAGGAGACTCAAAGTAAGTTTTCATTATATATGATCTACCCATAATGATAACTTGGTCATTTAAATTGGGGTTTTCCAAAGCCAAAGTTGCATCTTGAGAAAAATAAAACATCTCCAAGTAAATATTTTCCTCAACAATCCCTATATTATATACGATCCACCCATAATGACAACTTGGTCATTTAAATTGGGGTTTTCCAAAGCCAAAGTTGCATCTTGAGAAAAAGAAAACATCTCCAAGTAAATATTTTCCTCAACAATCCCTATAATATAACCTGGGGAAATGGGAGTCTCAAAATAAATTTAGCATTATCTATTATCCACCCATAATGACAACTTGGTCATCTAAAGTGGAGTTTTCCAAAGCCAAAATCACGTCTGAATGTACAATGACTAGGATTCTCAACAAAATACATTATAGGTGAGTTTGCATTTCATACCACTTTTGAATATAATGATGTAAGTACTTTCACTTATGCATCCATTGTATAGTAGGAATATGTCAAAACCTTGCAAACCCTAGTGACACAACACCATCATTTTAAAGATGATGATAGATATGCAATAATTATGTACAAACAACATCAAACTCTTATATGGTCTTGATTTTCATTAAAATTTTCCCAAACTTCAATTAACCACTACATAGTACATAACATATCTAACGAAACTTTATTGAAGAGATTCCTCTAAAAAGATTTGCCATCGAATTGGATATTTGAAGCACTAATATTCCATCTCGATAAATGTGGACTATTAAGTACCTACAACCAATGATCAAAGTTGAATGACTACTCTTAATTTCAATTTGATGGATATATATTGATTCGACCCTTCCATGATGAAAAATTGAAAAAATAGTTGTACTTCAATTGACAAGAGTAAACTAGGTACACACTTCAAAAAAATATTCTAAATAAAATAGTTCCCTTCCAATTATTTCAATAAATAATAATAATAATTATACCTTGTAATTTTAAATATAACCTTTTGATAGGTTATATATACATTAATAATAATAATAATTGAGCCACATTTTCTTTGAATGAATTTCAAAGTGTTAAAAATGACAGTATAAAACTTTAGACACAATCATAAAATCAATCTTTTTTGTGAACACCAATATAATATATGATGTAATCTATGTATCCATATGATGCATAAGCACTACATCTTATGTTCATATTTGAGCATACACCAATCCCGTTTAACCATAGGAGTCATGTTTGTTTTAGATCTCATTAGAAAAGAATAAATTGTAATAGATCTTGAGGCCTTTGTTTAAGGATGATAATTCTATCAAAATAATATAAAATCAATGAAGAGACCTTACTTGCATTAAAGGCCTCTAAAAACATGACAATATAGCACGATTGTATCCATTTCTTATTATTTAAGTTAAAGATGTTTATGATTTCCCAAGATACATAGAAACACAAAACTAAACGAAATTACTCATCAAGACCAAGTACATTATTTTTATTGAGGATATTAATTGTTCATTTTATCTCTCAAGCCATGCAAAAATGCATGAAAGAGTGGGATGTTAGAGAATAATTCCTAATGCATAAGTTTGATGATAATAAAAAATATGTTACCTTCTCCCTAGCTTTCTTAAGAATCTCACCCAGTTTCATTTGTTCCAAGAATTAATGCTAAAAAGTATATATCTCTTGATCTTGGGCTTGGGATGGGGCAAGGGGAAAGAGAGCTATGGGGCATTTTCAAAATATTTGCAAAGTATCATCACAATGATGTCAATATTGCTAGAAACATGAAGAAAATAACAAAGGAAATGACATTATGGCAAGTGCCTAAGGAAAAGATAACAAAACAAATGGCATTGTGGTGAGTGTAGGATTCAAAAACATGAAGCATGTAAACTAAATGTGATAACAAAACAAATAGCATTATGGTGACTGTAAGATTAAAAAACATGATGTAAACTAAATGCGATGCCGATTCCTATATTGACAAGAATCGACAATGCTCATAACACATGAATTCAAGTGGGGATTTACAAAGAAAATGTGTCTAAGATTATTTGGTAAGTTTTCATTAATTGACACATAAAATAGTGCATATGCCAATACAGTGGTAGGATATTTATCTAGGTGTGAGATATGTGATGAATTTAATGCCGTGGAAGGGTACATCATGGAAGAGTACACCGTATCGAGATAAAAGCCAACTAAAATAGAGCCGACTTTAGTCTTTAGATGCCAAAGACAAGTATTGTTTGATGAACCAATGCTCATTGACCAACCAAGCATTGGATGAGAGGACATTGAAGAGTTATTAAAACTTTGAGCCTCCTTTTGACATTTTATGATATTTGTTGTACTTCATAAATGAAAACATAAATGAATGAATGAAAAGTGATTTAAAAAATTTACCTCTCTTTTTAGACTTCCTTTTGAATTACTCTTTAAGGAGAGATTTGAATCCATTGGAAGGACTAGGAAGAACTAAGAAGGGTTCAATTTTGATCGCTGCCTACAACCTGCACATTGAAAATTCAGATTGATTGATTGGTTTTAAGAACTATGCTACTGCTTAAAATAGAGTTGCATATAGATTTACTGGATTAGATCTCCTTATGATTATGAATTTTCAGTGGGAAAAAAATGCATGCGAATCCAACTGAAGAACCCAATTAACAATTCCTAGTCCCTTGTTCTGGAACACTAGGGCATAGGCATCAACTTGATGTCAGGAGTAGGGCCAAGCTCGAACCAGTGATGCTGTAAGGAGAATAACGAATAAATATTCTATGTGAGATGACCGATCTTGGACGAGTTAATCCACACCTGCAAGGGTGTCAAATTTGTGACACGATTCACGCCTCGACATTCATTTTTATGTTGTTCAAACACAAAAGAAACTGAAATACTATGAACAAGCTCGAAGCTGTCTCAGGAATTAATGGTAGAGAAAAAAAGATATGGAAAGGGGCTGATTGGATGCAATATCAAAATGAGGAGTCACCAATGCAAAAGCAAGGAAGTTATTTATTTTCTATTTGTGTGTGCTTTTCGTTTTCGGTTGTAAAGAGTAATGAAAATGAACGTACCAGTCGGAAGTAAGGTAGGAACGATACGGAAATTAAAAAAAAATATGACAAAATATACCACTTTCCAGATGAGAAATTAACCCGCTGGGAACCCACCCCGATACTTCCCCACATAGTGGATGATATGGGAGTGGAAAGTAGAAGCCCCAGGGAATCATATCTAGGCTCGAACCCATGACCTCTCCCCAAAATGGGAGAGTGTGCACACGTCTTTCCAACTGAGCTATCCATTGGAACTTAACAAAAAAGGATACAAATAATTTAATAATTTAAATAGACAAATATAATTATAGTGTTTATCTTAATAATTTAAACTAAAATTAAATGATATATGTCGAGTATTTTACTATCCCTATAAAATTAACATCTAAAATTCTGATATTTCAATGAATGTTTTATAAATATGTACAATAATATTATAATATTATAAATACAGTTTTTAAATTCCATAATTATTTATTTACATGTACGATATTATAAATATGTACAATAATGTTATAATAATATTAATGGTTATAAATACATTTTTTAAATTCTATAAAAGGAAAGATGGAGAAAATAAAGTAGAGTAAGGTAGACATGAGAGTCAAGACCAAGTTGAGGCATGAACAACCCTCGACTCCAAGCCCAAAAACTTGCTCTGGGGTGGAGATGTATAGGAGGAGAAGATGCGGGAATAAGAAGAACCAAACGTAATGAGGTAGGCCTATCATGGAAGAAACTCATCTTTCCTAACATTTTAGGCCGAATGAAGAAAGCTTAGTATAGTATGATGTCTAGAGGGAGAACTGGTGGGATGCATGGATTTTCCACTACGTTATTGTCTAGAGGTGGTAGTTCATCACTGAAGCTTGGGGGATCTCGCCCGTCCATTGGGAATGGATTTGATCTGGTCATGTTGTTACAATATCGTTGGATAGGGGAAGTCTCCATGAGTTTGCATTGATCTGGAGTCCAGAGTTATGATAATATTGCTCTATCTCTTAGTGCCCCTTCTTGAGGGTAGCACCATGAAGAAATAAGTGATTTGTTGTTGGGTAGAGTCTGATCTAGTAGGAGGCTGAAGAAAATGGGCTTGGAGCTTGAGGGTCTCCTGCATGTATAAGGCCAAGCATCTCTGGTCGATATATCTAAAGAAGCCAACGAGGGTCTAAGTCCCCCTGAGGCAATGAAACCTCCCCCTAATTTCATAGTAGATGGGGTTGTGGAAGATAAAGTCCTCCTCAATCTTAGTCTCTTATAGATGGCATAACTAGCAGATCATGTCTCATCGATCAATCTAGTGGTTGGTTTCTACTCGAAGTCTATGAGAAACCACTCTGAACTCGTGTAAGGGAATGTAAATACTATGCACCCAATGGCAGAGTCTATACTGTGGTCGGAAAATGAGCCCACCTCTAAGCTCCATGAAGTGCTCAACATAGAATGCCATATTTGGGTGTAAACACCTTGAGGTTTAATCCAAGTTATCAGGTGAAATTGCCTATAAATGTCATCTTTGATGATCTTGTTCAACCCCTTGTCTGGTAGGTAGAAGATGGCTAGGTGCTTCCAAGGAATATTTGAACGGAGGGAGATGGTCCATCTGAATCCCCACAAACTCTAAAAGATTTGAAACCCCTGCAAACCAACCTCATGCTCGGACCAAAGGGATATAGAGGGAAATGGTATTTGAAGAGAAATAGGCCAAGTACGACTACCAATCTCGCCCCTTCACTAAGTCAACGAATCTCTAGATGTGATGTAGAAAAGAGACTATTTTGAACATTGTCTCAAGTTGGAAGGGTTGGGCACCAAACTTTGCTAGGATGTTGTGTCGAGGGAATTTCTGCTTGCATCTAATGATGCATTGAAGGAGAAGGGTCTGAACTCTCTCAATTGAGGCCCAATCATACTCAAGTAAAGAAGGCCCCAAAATCTCTAAGCCATAGAGAAAAATGGGTCGGATAAGGGATTCAATGACTTACATCTTGGATAAGATATCATGAAAATAATGTTGGAAGCACTATCTCTCAAGAAGGGCTAAGGATACATATCCCTTAGTGATCCGATGCTAGAGGGATGATCACAAAATGAAGTGGGGTCCCGAGAATTGCACCCCTAGGTATGTGTAGGTGTTGGTGATCTCGATCTCCACCCCTAGATTAAAGAAGAAATGAAGGTTTGAGGTATTCTTCAATCCGCTGAAGATCATAAACTTGGTTTTAGACAGGTTGATCGTTAACTTCGAATGTCACAGAAGAGAGCTAAGGCATCCAACTGTCTCTGTAACCCCTCTGGAGATGATGATAAGAGGACTACATAATCAACAAAGAGCTTGATGGATATTGAAACATGGTGGAGGAGGCACCCATAAATATCCTAGATATGATCATGAATAAAGGCATCCAAATCATCAATGTAAATCCCAAACAAGGTGGGTAAAAGGGGAAACTCCGTTTAACCCCAATGGTATTCCTAATGAAATCAGACATCCCGTGAACTGTGTGGATATGACCACATACCAACTGGTATAGGCGCATGATGGAAGTCAACAGGGTTTGGGAAATTCCAATGTATATGAGCCTATGGAACATGGCTTCTCTCGAGATAGTGTCAAAATATTTATGAAAATATACAAAGCAACAATAGAATTTCAAAGAATGATGTCATGCCTCCTTAATGATGGATCATAGGGAAAATATGTGATCAATGGTCTAATGAGAAGGTTGGAATCATGTTGGTCCCGTAGCTCTAGGGGATCTATGATCAAGCTCCTTAGAGAGATTCATATGGAGAATCGTGGCATTGAGCTTCGAGAGTGCGTGGCCCACCATGATAGTCTTGTAGTTTTTGGGATCTAAACTGGGGCCCGATTTGTGTATCGGATGAATGATTTGATGTGATCATGCCAATGGAAAACATGTATAGAATACATGGTTGAATAGATCAACCAAGTGTGGAACCAGAGCACGAAGACCGTGCTTAAATAACTCTACCTAGAAACCCTCCTCATTTGCTAATTTGTTGTTTCTCATCACCAAAATGGCCTCCCTAATGTCACTGTCTGAGAATAGGAAGCATGAAGAAGGTGGAGATGTAACCTGAATATGGGGCTTCCAAGGAATATCATAGAGTGTGTATATGTGAAAGAATAAGGATCCAAGGTTGAGGTTAGATGGGAGGGGAGAGTGGTGAGGAAGGATGGTGTAGTGGAAGTGCAAGATACCAGATATATAAAATATGCAGAACAGAAACAAAATGCTAGAAATAACAGAATAACAGTGAAATATCCAGCATAATCTTCACAATACACAGAAATGATATACAAAATAGCAACAGAAATAGCACTTGAACAGAAATAGCACTTGATTCAGATA
>SNQJ01S0070887.1:38506-55568 GCA_010110895.2 Picea sitchensis
TGCGTATGTTCACTGGTGACGTTGATCTTCTAAGTTAAATGTTTTTCTCTCTCTGTATTCATTTTGTTTTCTGAATCTAATCTTTATGAATAACGTTATGTTGTAGGATTTATCTCTGATACCCTATTTCCGATTCTAAAGATTTATATGTTTATCTTCTAATACCTTCAATTGAGAAATTCTTGACTGCTTGTTAGTTGAAGTTATTTTCCTCATCTTTTCTTCCGTCCATCATTTTAATTTATAAAGATCCAGTGAGTATATTATCTCTCCCCGTGGAGGTTTTCTTTAGCATTTCTGGTTGTATCGATTATTTTTTTAAATACAGACCCCATAGCCCAATGGATGTGTAGACCGTCTCAACCAACTTCAAAAACTCATTTACAACAAAACCAACAATTTCTTTACCTAGCCTAATACCTGAAATAAAAAACAAAGCTAAATCACATAGAGAGATCCCTCTCTGAAGATGGAAGGGCTAGATCCCAGCTTTAAAAGCGGTTGGTTAAGGTTATCCTTTGTAGATTTCTTCTCTTTCAACCTTTAGGAAATTTACCAAGTGCTAACACCCTGCGTGCATGGGGGAAGGGGGGAATCACTGACAGGAGAAATGGAAGGGGAAATGGATAAAGGAAAGAAGGAGAAGGCCTTGGACCCAATCATGATGGAAGAAGATCATGGAAATATATGGAAGAATGCGCAGTGGATTACCCTACAAATATAAGGTGAACACCAAGAAGAGATATGTAGCCACGAGGGAGGGATTGGCAAGTGATGAAGAAGAGGTAGAGGATCTCCGGGTTGTAGAGAAGATTGAGGAAATCCTAAAAATGACATATGAGAGGCATATGAGAGGTCTAAGAGAGGGAATGGAAGGAAAAATTCCTATCCATATCAGTGTCAGTGTGGAACCCATAAACCCATGTGAAACTAGTACACCAAGAAGAACACCACCATTTAGACAACCGAATTTCTGGAGAAGGAAGACAACATAAAGTACATCTACACAAGGAAAAAAACTGGGGGAGCCAGTTCAAGAAGAATTATTCAAGTATATAGACCATGCATAGGTAGTAGTTCAACATTCAATATGATAGGACATGATCCCACCATCAGATTACCAGAATTCAAAGGAGAGGTGTCGAAGGACCCTTAGAAGCACTTGTTTATTTGTGAAAAGATCTGGGAAGCGAAACCAATCATAGATGAGGATACTAAACTTGCGCAGTTAGATATCATGCACTTGATTGGTACATGAGTTTAGCTGCAAACAATATTCCAGGAACAACCAAAATGATTGGAGATATCAAAAAGCTATTGATAAATGAATTCCAGAAGCCTAGTTCATAGGATCAAGACATGAATGAGATGATAGAGATTAGACAGAAACTAGGAAAATCTGTATGGGATATTGACCAGAGATTCAAATGATTGAAGGGAAAGATAAAGTATGTCATGACATATATGCAACATAGGCATCTGTTCGTCAATTCACTTCTACCACACTTGAAATACCCTTTACGACAACAAAAGTTTCAAACACAGGCAAAGGCTCTACATGCAACCCTACAACTGGAAGAGAATCAATATCAAAAGACAGATCCATCCATAGAGGAGTTGAAGGAGGATCTGAAGAACTTAACATCCCAGCTAAACCAAAAGAAAGGTAAGGACAAAAGAGAAGCCGTTTGGTGTACCACATGTAGGACATAAGGACACCATAAGAACGAATGTACAAAATTCGCGTAGTACATGGTAGAAAGAATGCCAAACCCATTACCAAAAAGAGGACTATGGTGTGAGATCTATAAGAAACAGGGGCCTGATCCATATCATTTCCCAATGATGCATAAGTACCAGACAATACCTAAGAGTTTATATTGCAACTTTTGCAAGTCAGTAGGCCATGATGACAACGATTGCAGGACCATGGACCTGATGAGGGAAAGAACATCATATGATTATAGGGTGCAGGTAGAAATGATGATTGGGGAAGATGCACCACAATTTAACCAAGTACGAGCCTGACATAACTCTGCATAGCTGCAGTACAATATTGTGCAACCACATTATAATCCTGCGCAGTATAACCGAGCGCCCCAGTACAATGCACCACAAGGAGATTGAGCTGGCTACAAAGGTGGAGGAAGAGGAAGAAGAGGCTTTGGAAGAGGCAAAGGACCAACGGTATGCAAAAACTGTCAAGAACCATGACACTATGCAAGAGAATGTCCACTTCCACTTGCGACATGTATGTATTGTCGTGCATCAGATTATGACACAAAAGAATTCCATACACTATTAGGGAAGATCCAGAAAAAGAGAAATCAGAACAATCAGAATGTTTAGTGGACTTCGAAAGAAGCAAGGGATGATAGAAGAAATATCAACATAGTTACGTGGGGAGGAGCTAAGACAAGAAATGACACAGTAAGACAAGATCCAACACAACACCAATGGGTGAAGAAGAATTCTGAACCAAAGAAGCAGTTTGCTGCGCAGAAAGAAAAGGCGATATTCAAGTAGAGAATACAATAATTCATGAATCCAGATATTGCATCAACATCAACAGTGCAACATAATAAGGAAGTACCAACATACGATATTCCTCCATCACTGGATCACACCAAAGAAGCACAACCCTTGGGACACGTAAATACAATTAAGGTTTTTTTGCAATCCTGTGTTAAACTACTAAATGATCCATCATCTATTGAGATGTTACAAAATATGCTAGAAATATGTAGCACTGAGGTAGAAGAAAAGCTAGAACAAAAAACAATTAATCATCTGCATACAAGGAGGAGAACAAGCAAAGAATTCAGTCTGAATGCCAACATTGGAGATTTCAACATGGGAGATATTATACTGGATTTAGGATCCGAAGTAAATCTGAAACCCAAGAAGACATGGAAATGTATGGGAGAACCCAAATTAGGCTTTTCACTTGTTGAATTGAAACTAGAAAATCAACATTGAGTTATACCAATTGGAAGACTAAAAAGGGTAACAGTATATCTGGATGGAGTGCACACTAAAGCCGATTTCGAAGTATTAGATATAGTGGATGGCACAAAACCTTATCCAACATTGGTTGGCTTGGATCGGGTGTTTGAAAATCAATCCATAATCAACTTAAAGACGAGGAAGATGACATCCAAGTTAGGAGAATACAGAGTCATTGCACCATTGGATCCATCAAAAGGGGAAAGATTTGTAGAACCCACTTGCTTAGACTTGGAGGAAATTAACTAGTTGTACAGAAAAACCACATGAGAAGAAGATTATGTTAACCCAACTGCATATGGGGTACTCAGTTGGAGAAGCATCACCTCATGCACTTCAGACTCATATACACGATTAGAGAATTGACAGTAGAGGTTACATGAAGTCTCCAGAAGAAGATGCGCACGAATAGACCACACAATAAGATGGGTAGGTACAAAGATAAGAGAACCTCCCAACTTGCATGGGGTGAATGAATTAGAATAATTCTTAACACGATACGAAGATGAAGTCTTAGAAAATCATAGGATTTTATCCCTGGATATAACACTCAAGGAAACACCTGCAAGATGGTGGTGTGCGCACAAAGAGATAGTTAAGGACTGGTACCAATGTAAGCGGTTACTGTGCATCATGTTTGACGTAGAACAAGGAAGCTACCAACTACACAAATATCATGAACATGGGGAACCAACAGAACACTTGGAGAAGTGCATAACATTATGGAGGATGACACCACCAGAGGAATGGCCTCATCATTTTGTTCGCACATTAGAAGGGATTCTAGCAAACTGGTATACAGGCCAGGAATTGCATAGAGGAACTTCAAACTAGACATTATTACAACAAAAATTTACAGTCACTTTCTCATTTGAGCATGAGAACCCCAACATAGACTCAACATTTAAACAAATCAGAGGGGTGATATTCATTAAAGAACCAAAATTTGAACTCATTATTGAAGAAAAATAGTAGAACAAACATACAGTAAGAACTACTGTCATGCTACCATATGTAGGAAGAAGCACCAGATGAAGACGACCCACGAAACATTTAGATTGTGAAAGTTGAAGGTGAAAGAGAAGTGGAAGTTCCACCTCCAGAATCAAAAGTATTTGATGTTCCGATCAAGGTGAAGAAAGTCAACATTGGGACAACTGAGAATCCCAAAATGGCCAGCATTGGAGACTACTGGGATGAGAAAACAATGGAAAGAATAACCGAGTTACTACACGAGTACAACGACTTGTTCCCAAAAATGTTCACAGAAATAAAAGGCGTAGCAGGAGAGATAGGTGAAATGAAGATACCTCTCAGATATGAGGAAAGCCTGATAAGACAAAGATCATATAGACTAAACCCAATATAGAAACAAAAAGTGAAGGAAAAAATTGACAGGATGTTGGAAGCTGGAATCATAGAACCTATAGAGGAATTTGAATGGGTAATCCCTATGGTGGTTCATGAGAAAAAGTAGGGAGGGATAAGGATATGTGTTGACCTAAGGAAGTTGAATGATACGTGCCTACATGACTCGTTCCCTACTCCTTTCACATATGAGGTGCTGGAAAACGTAGGAGGACATGAAGCTTACTCATTCACTGACAGATTCTAAGGATACCATCAAATCAATATAGCCCCGAAAGATAGATACAAGACCACTTTTTCCACAGAATGGGGATCCAACTAGTACACAGTCATGCTATTTGGACTGAATAATGAACCAAAAATATTTTCTAGAGTAGTCATAGCTGCATTCAAAGAATTCATCCACCAGTTTCTAGAGGTATATCTGGATGATTGGACAATCTATAGTCTTTTGAAAGACCATGTAGGGGTGTTTAGGTTGATGTTATAAATATGAAAGAAATGTCAGATATTGTTAAACATCAAGAAGTGTATCTTCGGAACACTATTGGGTCATATAGTATGCAAACAAGGCTTGCTAGTAGATCCTGCCAAGATTGTAGTAATTGTTAATCTACCACCACCAACATCAGTACGTCAGTTAAGAGAAAAATTGGGACACACATGATACTATAGAAAATTTATAAAAGGTTATGCGCAGATCACTGCGCCAATGGAGAAATTTTTAAGAAAAGACAACAAGTTTCAATGGAATGAGGACTGACAGTGAGGATTGGACACCCTGAAAGAGAAGATGGTAACCACACCAATACTAGTATTCCCAGATTGGGAAGAGACATTCCATGTGCATGTAGATGCATCATCCATAACACTTGGAGCTATTCTGGCGCAACCAATAGTAGGAGAATTGGACCATCCTATAGAATTTGCTAGTAGAAAATTGTCAGAATCCTAGCAGAATTACAATACTGCAGAGAGAGAAGGCTTAGCTATGGTCTATGCACTTCATAAGTTCAAACATTACTTATTGGGAAAACATTTCAATATTTTATAGACCATTCAACTCTCAAATACCTCTTCAAAAATCCAGTGTTGGGGGGGAGAATTTGTAGATTGTTATTGATGTTCCAGGAATTTGACTTCGAAGTGATAATCAAACCAGGGAAGTTGAATGTAGGACCTGATCACCTATCAAGGATAACTAATGGAGAGGAGCCTACGAATCTAGAGGACAACTTTCCCGATGCACAATTATTTTTAGTCCAAGTAGCTGATGAATATTTTGCATACATTGTTCAATACTTGAGTACAAGGACTGCGCCACAAGAATGCAACACTGCGCAGAAGAAAAATCTGGTAGTCAGGGCTATAGACTATCAATTGATTGCATGACACTTATACACTATGGGTGCATGAAATATCTTGAGAAGATGTGTACTAGAACATGAAATACCTAGGATTTTAGTAGAATCCCATGAGGGAATAGAAGGAGGACATTATGTTGGAAAAGATACCATGCATAAGGTATTGAGTGTAGGAAAATGGTGGCCAACTATTCACAGAGACTCAAAGGACTACTACTAGAGATGTGATGTATGTCAGAGGGTTGGTAAATCGAATAGATATGATGAGATTCCCTTGATACCACAAGTAACTTTGCAGGTATTCGAAAAATGGGCAATAGATTTTGTTGGACCAATTAACCCACCATAAAAAAGGTCAGGAGCGAGGTATATTATTACTGTGACAGAGTACTTAACAAGATGGGCAGAAGCAGCACCAGTAAGAGATTGTAGCGCAGAGACAACAAAACACTTCTTGTTTGAGCAAGTGATCACTAGATTTGGATGCCCAAGGATTTTGATGAGTGACCAAGGTACTCACTTCATTAACAACACTATTAAGGCGATGACTGAGGAGTTTGAAGTTTATCATCAAAAGTGTAAACCATGCCATCCTTAAGAAAATGGAACAGTGGAAGCCTTTAATAAGATCCTCGAAAATGAACTGACAAATATCTGCAATGTTAATAGGGACGATTGAGAATTGAAGATACCAGCAGTACTGTGGGAATACAAGACCACATGCAAAAAATTGACAGGGAATACACCATTCAGATTAGTGTATGGACAAGAAGTAGTGGTGCCATTATAGTTTTTGGTACCTAGTCTGTGTGTAGCAGCAATTACAAACATGACATAGAGAGGCACAGTACAAGAAAGGCTAAGTCAACTGATGATCATGGAATAATATCAGATTATAACAGGGTTTCACCAAGAAGTACAGAAATCAAGGGAAAAATCTTGGCATGATAGACATATCAAGAAGAAAACTTTCAAGGAGGGAGACCTAGTCTTGGTGTACAACAATAAATCTCTTCAACACCCAGGAAAACTCATAATGCATTAGTTGGGACCATATGAAGTAAATACTATCAAATATGGGGGAGATATATAGTTGAAGGATTTAGGAGGAAAAAAACTCAGAGAAATGATCAATGGGAGTCGATTGAAGCTGTATCGGGACAATCGACCTCCTAACACTTAAAAAAAACAAAAAACAAAAAACAAAAAACAAAAAACAAAAAACAAAAAACAAAGGAATATGCACAGTAACAGAAGGGTTACTGCACCAGACATCAAAAGACAACAACCGATGAAAGGAGAACAACATCACATGCACTCAAAAATGTTAGTGAGAAGGAGAAAGGACCAATGGTCAGAAAAAGGTAGAAATTGCGAAAATGACGGTTACGACAAATAGGCTCCAACTGACGACATCTATCAAAATTGAATGGAAATAATAATTGATGGGACAACAAATTAATTGTGCCAACTGGCGGTGTCAATGGAATTCAATGGAAGGTACGCGGTAAGCGCTAGTTCTTTCAAAACACAACTTGGGTAACTTCTCCGAGAAGTTTCACACAATTTCTATATAAGGAAAACACGAGAGTAATAGAAGGGTTATTGTGAAATAGAGAAAAGATCAAAGAGACAGAGTATACGAAGCAAAGATCAATTTTGCATGAGTTACAGAACAAACTAATCTTAGTGGATACCATTTTAACCACCATGGCACCACCCAAGCTAGAAGCGCCGAGCCAGGCCTGCATATGACCTTGAAGCAACCTTAGAGAACCACACCAACCACAGGGTAGCGAACATGAAGCACCAGGGACTACTGAATTTGTCAAATTGGATGAAATTACTTCTCCCAATATGGAACCAGGGAGCCCCACACCCGTGGTGGAGGAAACCCAACAAAGAACCGCAGTGGGCATGGATATCGATATACCATAAGTGGGACAGAGCTAGTAGGAAAAGGATGCAGGAAATCCTTCGAGCCATGAAAACCCTGAAGAATCCATGAGGGTTAATGGGATGGTCCCAAACCAGACAAAAGTGGTCGTACCATAAAGGTCACACACAACAGTGCTAGAGAAACAATAGGAGGGCATAGTAGAATATGTCATCGACCGGCCAGAGGTGTATATAGAGGAGAGAACAATGGAGGCTGGAACCTCAATTCAACCACCGCAATGGAAGGAAAAACAACCAGTAGTAATATCACCGCACATGCAGGTTACAACAACCATAGTCTTACCATGCATTTCAGAAGGGATGTGTATCGCGGCTAACCTGTTAGGCTGCATGGAAACAAAATAGTACTCGGATCACGATATGACCGACATGGAAAATTTTCCCGAGTTTGAAAATAAATTTTACCTAGATACCATGGGTATAGGACCCTTCGGCGAGCCAATTGTACAACCAAAACAATGGGAAAACAGATTGGCCAACACCGACATTCTAAACCTGTTGGATATCCCACACTTTGGAAGGGGCTGCGACGTAAATAATTGTGTCAAGAAGCTGATGGTAGTTACCCAAGGAGGATACCTATGGGTGGAAGAGCCCATCTTGATAGACGTAGAACTCATTGCATTTATTATAGGTCTTCCATCTTGGGGAGAGAGCCTCACGTAGTTCCTCGATGAAAAGAAAAAGGAGAAGGCGTTGGATGAGGAAATGAAGAAGACGTATGGAATAGAAAGAGGGTCACGTAGAATAATCATCAAGCACATCAATGATGCATCAATAAGGATGGCCACCAAACTCATGGTGTGCAAGTTGCTCAGGAAGTGCCGCAAGGAGGAAGTTTCTATTGGGGTTGTCATAGCTGCAGCACAATGTGCGGAGGGTGCTATACTTAGCTAGGCCCTGTACTTGTTAAATATGTTCCTTGAAGACTGCAAGGATGCACAAGACCTGGGGACATAGTTCCACTACTCCTGGCTACTCATCCTGATCGCCTTGGTCATATGGAGGGAGCCTAAATATACATACTTTTGTGAGAAATCCACTCATTTCCATGCAACGCGATACCTATCATTGGGGAGAAATTCATACCCCCCCCCAAAAAAGTGCAAATGCAGGAATGTTCGTAGGGTACTAAAACGACCTACATGAAAGCCTTGCCAACACTTGGAGGATTATGCTAGAAGTGGTTGCAAAATATTGGGGAATAGACAACTTTAATGTGACTAGGCATACAATATGGATCCAAGCATGAAAGAATGTCGAGAAGGAATGGCTACAAGTGCGATACTGCGTCAAAGAAAAGGACGTAGAGATGGCCATCAAGGATTGGCAAGATGATTGGAGAGTCCCAGTTTTGATTCAAGAGATGTCCACAAATAAGGAGGTTGATGTAGGAAAGAACAAACACATGCAGGAGACAAAACAATGCCCAAGATGTCAAAGCCAGGTCAGAAGCCGACACAACAGAAGAAAGGGGTGCGCCAAAGAAAGGTACCCAGGCGAGAAAAAAGGACACCACCCAGGCATCTCAGGAACAAGAAAAAGAGACTGAGACAACACATGGGACCACATCAAGTGCTACCCAATAGGAACAAGGCTATACCAAGAGGTCGATTATACAAAATGGGGGTGCGTGCAAGAAGGCTAAGGCAGAAAAAATTCCACCAGAATATACAATCACTGAGGACGATGTGGACCTCATGGCTGAAAAATCCATGATCGGGCAGTTGAGGACTTTGAGGATGCCCAAGACCAAAGGGATCGGATCGAGGACGAGCTGGACGACATGAGGCAACTCCTAGAGAAGATCCGAGAAACACATAGGGTAGACAGAGGAATAGAGTCATTCCCCACAGGATCACAAGAAGGAGAAAAGGTTGTGCTGAGCGAGCAGGATATGATCTAGACGATAGCACAAACAAGATTGACTTTTCACATTACACCCAACATGGTGTGCATGGATGAAATTGTAGGCCAGACACCATTGAAATATCTGGCACAAATACAATTGGTAATGGGGAAGATACCAACCAAGGCGTTATATAAACTACAAGTCAGTGTCGTGCAGGAGGTACAGTCACACGCACACACATACGTAATAGAGCTGCAACACAAGAAGGACAACATAGAAGAGTTGGAGTTGGTGCTCGAGAAGGTCAAGATTGAGACCAAAGACGAGAAAGATAACATGGATAGGCTCGAGAAAATATTTGTTGTAGCCTCTTATATAATTCCAAAGAGCGTGCAAATGGAAGAGGCCATGACGACACAAAAAAATGATCAGATTGTTCAAAAAATTGATCAATACAGGTAGGAGATTGAGAACCTCCGAGAACAAATCATCCCCACCACTCCCTCAGAGTTTAAGGAACACATGAAGCAGTAAGAAGTAGGGCAGATGGAGGAAATGGAATGAAAATTCAACGCAACTATCGACTTGTTTGATTGAGTAACACAACTATGGACAAAGTTGGAGGAGGATCAACAGGTCCAACAGTGGGACCAGGAAGATGAAAAGATAAGAGAAACCATCTAGGACCTCAAGCAGAGGCAAAAGACGATGAATATCACTGAGCACCTCAAAGGAGTACAAGATATAAAGAAGCTGCAAGCATAACTCATAGCCACGTAGACACAGAATAAGGATCGACAAGCTCAAATGGAACCTCTCCAAGAGCTAGCAATGGAGGTCATTGCATAGGAAGAAGAGGCAAAGAAGAACATGGAACAAATTCAGACAGAGTGCACAGAGATGGTCAACGAAGAGATTACATCACAAGTATTGGATGCACTCAGAGAAAAGACCACACAGGCTCAAACACAAGCAAGGGAACTCATAGATAAGTTCTAGAATCTCGCAGGAGCTGTTGAAGAAGTGCACAAAGTTTAGGTCGTTTGGGACGAGCCACGTGTTAGTGTTGGGGGCCTGTTGGATGCAGACCTAGTCAGGAGGAAAGGCTATTTTTGGGAAGAGAAGCATGAAAGGAGGAAAGGACAACTGGAAGGAAAAGCAGCATGTGTGAGGGAAGAAGGCGAGGAATGCACTTAAGGAATACCTAATGACAATAGGGTTACGGTTTTTGCAATGTATTGTAATGGATGATGAGCCAAGAATATAAATAGGTATTACTTAGAGGAAGAAAGGGGCCGAGCGAGAGAGAGAGAACAAATAGACGATGAGATCAGAGAATGGATGAAAGGGAGTAGTATGAACTGTACTACTCAATAAGATGGTGAGAAAGGGAAGCAGTGAGCGACTTGATCCCGAAGGTTAGATCACAGGTTGAGGAGCCTGGTGTGATCTATTCAACCTCACAAGGATCGAGGATCTTGTTGAATAGAGTAAGATCTAAGATTGTAAACACGTGTGGCGTGACATATTACCGACCCATAATAAAGATCTTGAGAGCCATATCTTTGTGGAAGTATCCTAGGATGGGGTGAATGACAGTAACACCTCTATTGTGTGAATGAATGTATGCATATTTATTGCTGTTAAGTGGTGAATGTTAGGTGAATGAATTAACTGGTTAACTCTGGTATTCCACATGCATGAATAAAATGACTGCTATAATCAGATGTTAAACTGAATAAATAAATATTACAATATACAATTGAAGATCTCCACTCATTCCCAATTTTCATGCACCTGAGTATTTCATCCACCCATAGAGCTATCTCGGGTGAGATTGCGCAGTACACCATATGTGCCGCGTTTCCTTCTGGTCTACTAGAGGGGTCGATAGTTTTAGAGGGATTTTGTTGGGAGCTTATCAAATATGAACCAGGTTCAATCTATGAAAACAAGGTAGGATTAGGATAACCGATAACAATCCTAAGTAGAAGAGTAGAAAACCAACAAAAGGAAAATATAACAAAGTAGCTGACGCACTCAGCTGAAGCGTTCAAAAAATACACTTATCAACAAGAAGTGTATGAGAGTCCAACATTCAATAGAGGATTAAGAACCTCTTGTCGGAAGACGATTTCTTCAATCAAGTGAAAGAAAATTTGCAGCAAGAACCTAAGGAAAATATGTATGAAGGATATCAGTTGAGGGATTATAACCTATTGATGTACAATAAGAGGGTATATGTTCCTGATTCAACAGACCTGAGGCAATTGATTATGGATGAGTTCCATAGGAGGCCATACTTCGGTCATATTGGTTTCCAAAAAATGGTGACAACAGTTAGTAAACTGTATTATTGTATAGAGATGAAGCAAGAAATTGCTCGTTATATCTCAAAGTGTTTAGAGTGACAACAAGTGAAGGTCAAGAATCGACACCTTGTGGGACTATTACAACTCATACATATACCAAAATGGAATGGGAAGTGTTTTCCATGGAGTTTATCACGGTTTTTCCAAATACAGTCAAACAACATGATGCGATCATGGTTGTAGTGGATAAGTTGAGCAAGGAATCTCATTTTATTCCCATAAGTCTACTTTTAAAGCCATAGATGTTTCCAATGATTTCATGAAAGAGATATTCAAGTTGCACGATTTTCCTAAAACCATAATTTCAGACAAAGATACCAAGTTCACCTCAAATTTATGGCAAAGCGTGTTTGTAGGTTTAAAGACACAACTAGAATTTAGTACAACCTACCATCCTCAAACCGATGGTCAGACCAAAGGGATGAAAAAAGGGCTAGAGGATATGCTATGAATGCATGTTATGCATAAAACCAAGAAGTGGAAAGAATATCTAACTTTGGTAGAATTTGCGTACAATAATGGTTATCAAGAATCATTGAAGATGAACCCATTTGAGGATCTGTATGGCAGGAAGTATAGAGTTCCATTTAGTTGGGATAATCCGGTGGACAAAGTTACACTTGGACTTGAATTACTGAAGGAAATGGAGAAAGCCATGGTTAAGATAAGGAAGAATCTAAAAATTTCCCAAGATAGACAGAAGAGCTATGCTGATAGTAAGAGAACCCCCAGAGAGTTCAAAATAGGAGACCACGTGTATCTCTGGGTGAAACCCAAGAGATGTTCCCCAAAAATGGGTATGTGTGCTAAGTTGGCTCCCCAATATTGAGAACCATTGAAATCCTAGAGAGAATAGGACCAATAGCATACAAACTTGCTTTACGACCTATTATTAGAGCACATAATGTATTCCATGTGTCCTTGTTAAAGAAATATATACATGATTCTAATCACATTATTTATTGGACTGTAATATAGGTGGAACCAAAGGGAGAATTCCATACAGATCCCCAATGCATCCTAGACAGGAAAGAAACAATGCTTCAGAGCCAAGCTACCCCACAGGTCAAGGTGCAATGGAATCACTTTGGAGCTGATGAAGCTACATGGGAGTTGGAATATTCCATGAGATTGGCATACCCATTTTCGTTTACTGTATAATTGTAAAAATCATGGTGTTTTAAATACCAAGGACGGTATTTTGTTAAGGGGGAGGAGAATGTAACACTTTATTTTCTCCCAAGACTATAATTATTCAAAAACTTCATATTCTAACAATATGAGGCATGTAATTGTGTTTTGATTTAATATAAGCACCAAACTGCTGACTAAGAGGTAAAAAACTTGATAAGTACTAGCCATGATATACCAGAGGAAATTGATGAAGTAGAAGATTGATGGGATGGTTGAGTGAAATTGAGATGAGATGCATTAGTGAAGAAAATAGGAAGCTTTCACAACAATCTAATATCTTCTTACAAACATGATGATTTCACCCACCAGCACACCAGACTGATGGAGGAGACCACATGAACATTAAAGAGAAGTTCATAGAGGTGTTTGGGTAGTAATGACTGCGGTAGTTGGCCCATGCATATAAAGAATGCCCAATTGAATGACTAACGTGAGTGTACCACAAACCACCCCTTCAGATTGAAAAAGGATGAACTGCAGGTTACATCTGCAGAACACTACAAAGATCCCAAGGGGATGGAGAAGAAGACCATAGAAGGAAAAACACAATGTGCGCATGATGCGAGCATATGGAAAAAATTATATGCACAAAGAAGAGTAAGGAAAAAGTGGAGAGAGACATTGCAAAACAAAGATGGTACCCAAGGACTGAAGAAGGCAATAAAAGACCTAGAAGAGAAAAGGCTCAGAGATGAGAAATAGAGTGTAGAAGCATGGATGAGTTGATTACGAAAGAGGATAATAACTTCCTATACAAAAATATGAAGCTTGTTTGAGTTGCTGATGATCACCATGAACATAGATGACCTAGATTCTTGAACTGGAACAATAGTGGGCTGCAACTTGGTGCTTACTGGAAAACAACCGACACTGGTAAGGGGAGGTTGCCAAGGGACTATTAAGCATATAAGGGACTCCTTTTTGCAGAGGAAATCCAGTTGATAAACCACTTGATAAACTTGTAGAGACCCAAAGCTTAGTGGGAAGTGGAAAGTTCTTCTCTTTCAGAGGAAGAAGGAGAGTAACCTTCTAGGATCATCACATACTTGGAACCCTTTTGAGTCAATTTCCTTGGTGGTATCATGGCTTGGAACGAGGGTGGAATGTTGTAGGAATTAACTCTACAAAAAGGCCTAAGGTTGGGAGGAAATGCATCCTCTCTCATTCAGTTGGACTGGATAATTTCCTTATCAGATAAGTATTCATTTATACTGAACTAACCATAAATAATTTATGTGAATGCTCATGAATAGGACAATTGTGTGTTAGTACATATGAATGTTGAAATCCAAGAGAATGTTTTTATACTTAACCTATGACTTGAATGTGGTAAGATGAGCTATTTTGTGATGTATACTAATGCTTGGTTAAATCATAAAAATGAATGAATACAAACTGCTTCTTCCTCAAATACCCTATATGTTCCCTGTGTGGAGAGCATGTAGCTCATGCGAGGGATTAACCTTAAGTTTTACAGTTTGTAAAGGCTTCAGAATCATCTTGATTCCTCGAAAGTAAAAAACCTATCTCTTACAGGACTTAGAAAATGGATAAGTCCTTAGAGTAGATAGTTATGACTTTGTAAACCCTATGTTGGTTAGTGAAGAACCATAATCGTTGATACGAAGATATCATGATCGTTGATTGGTGGATAGTTAGAGTCGTCGTGTCGGAGAGATCTCTTGGACATTGTGGAAAAGACTCTTAAACAAACTTGTCGGAGTGAGACCTTCGAAAGGAAATATCATGTATCGTGAGAACAACTCCGAAGAAGAGACCCTAAAATCAGGCGAGTGTGAATCGTAGATCTTGAAGTGGGAGGGATTAATTCCCAGCCATTGATCATTACGAGAATTACGGGTCCCACTAGTAAGTCGAAAGGGTGAGAGTGGATGGGGAGTGTAAGTGCAAATATGTGTGTTAGTGTTCGATTAGGTGAATGGATTGAGCATGAGTCTAGATGGCTCCTCATTTTTCGTTTTCAAAGTATGACTTCGACAGATTGGGACTAATCCACCAATGGCATAGGAGTGTGAGTCCCATAGAGGGAATATCTCGACCATAGGTTGGTGAATGGAGAGACGACATGATAGCCATCGATCTGTCATGAGTCCTGTCTAAGTCAATATAATACAGTTATAACGTCATGGCTGACGTGGCATGCCAACGAAGCTGCCAAAGTGAGTTTAGAGTGACAGGTGTCACTTACCCATAAATGGATGAGTCGAGTGGGGTCAACTAGGTGGGAGTACCTTAGGCTCCGAATCAATCTCAACCGTCTATCGAGAGATTGCGACGTACGTTTACGATCGTCCATCAAGGAGAAGGGGTATATTCCTTGATACCTTGATTTTAGAGCAGGGAAAATGCTCGAGCTGCTCTAGCTCTGAACATATGGCATCGAAAGGGGAATATCCTTCGATACTATACCCATCGGAGGTGAGTGTTCTAGCTCGAAACAAATGACATTGAAAGGGAATATCCTTCGATACCATACCTGTTGGAAAGCTCTTGATGATAAGAAAACAATGAAGCTGGAAGAGAGGGATCGAGATAGTTGAGAAAAGTGATAATTCTAATACCCCATCCCTTAAAAGGATACTTAGGGGTTGGGTGCATTACACTCGCCACACCTTCCACCTAGTGGGGCATTGGAAAATTTTCATATTATCTTGTGGTTACACTATATAGTATGGTATTGGAGAATTTTCATATTGCGTGGAACAAGATGCTGCAATAAATATTTTCTCTTTAGAATAGAAAAAATGGTAAAATTAAATTAATGCAGATATCATCTTGTAATGATCCCAATAAATCAATAATATCCAAACATACCATATTAGAAGATTGTTAACTTTGAATTGCATAGATCTATATAAACACTTGATTTATTAAGAATACAAAGGGATCGAAAAGAAAACCATATACAAATTCATTGGTTAAAAATTCTACAATTAAACATTTTCCTTAACAAAATATTTAAAAAGTATTTTGATTTGCTACAACTTATTAAACCATTGATAATAAAATAAATTCATAGAAATTACTTGAAATTCTTTTTCTTTTATTGGAACTTTTCATCCTTAAGTTTAAGAAATCTCTTTTGATCATGGTTTCCCAATAATGTTATGTTTTAACTTCTCCTTCTTCCCACCAAAAGAATATTTTGCAAATGAATTAAAATTTAATATTGGACATTTTAAAATAATACATATTAATATAATATTAGATAAGAATTATCTTGTTAGGAGAAAACCATAAAAGGAGGCACACTAACAAGAGGCACATTTTCTTTTAATAAATTGACCATTTTTTTATTTTATTTTATTTGTAGTTGGATCACCCCACTAAAACTAGTCCTAGCTTCTAAAACTAGTCCTAGCTTCTTGTTTCCATTGAGGATGGACATAAGGAGCAAAAAATATCATTTTTATGAGGTTAAATTTGTTCGAATTGATGTTGTTCTTCATTTTATTATATTCAATGTCAAATACTAATCTCCCCCCTTTCATTAATACTGCTCCAATAGCTTAACCACTAGCATCAATTTATATTTCAAAATAATTTTTCAAGTTAGGTAGCGTTAAGTCCAAGGCTCAAATAATCTTATACTTCATTTATTCAAAGTATTTCCACTAATTCTTACCCCACTAGAAAATATTACCACTAGATATTGTAGCAGGAAGTGGTGTCACCACAATTGAAAATGATACGATGAACTTTCTTAAATATTGGGAAGCTCCCACAAAAATCCTAACTAATGTGACATTTGTAGAACTGGGACTTTTAAGGGAAAACATTATATTTTTAGGATCAATCTTCAACTCCCCCCCACCAATCACATGCCCTAAGTACACCAAGAAATTCTTATCAAAGTCATGCATGCCCTAAATACACTAAGGATTGCTGATCAAAGTCATACTTCTTTATGTTTATTTGGACCTAAT
>SNQJ01S0070888.1:22102-32393 GCA_010110895.2 Picea sitchensis
CCAAGACTATGATGGAATAGACAAAATTGTTTGATATTTCCTTTCACATAGATTCTCATTTCTAGTTCTATAAATAACATGTTTTGATTTAATGTTATTGTACTATAGTTTATTTTTCTACCATGAATTCCTATGAGACATATATCACTCCATGAGAACATGGTGGTTTTTTCTTTCATGCAATTTGATTTCATAATTAGTCTTCTATTGATACAAGTGTAGTGTGTTTATTTTTCCTTAATTTTATTTAGTTTTTATTCTAACTTGTCAATACTAGAATGATGATTTATGAAAATATGGAAATTCGATATGTGCAAAGAGATAACTTGGTGACAGCAGGGTACTCATAGCATGATCGGTACACAAGTACATGATCATCACCAAGAGTGGTTGAGTAGTTTTTTAATTCATGCAAGAGTGTTTCCTTTATTCAAGTGTGTTCAATACTTTCATTTTCTTAAACTTAGTTTTATTTACTGCAATGAGTGTTCAAATACTACAAATGATCTTTATGCACATAAAATATTTTCATTTCACAAGTTTATAGGATTTAGACATATAGATCAACTGACAATACCATGGTCCCTACAAGGTGTTGTTGAGTATCGATGATATGGTTTATAAGTTGGTCTAAGTTGGTCTACTTGTCATTACCTGCTATAACTTGGTCTAGTAGTTGTTGTCTTGGGTGCCTTGGTTGTAGGTTTGTCCTCCTTTTTTGCCTTGGTTGTTCAGTTGGTTTCCTCCGTTTCCTTGGTTGTTGCCTCCGTTGCCTTGGTTTTTGCCTCCATTGCCTTGGTTGTAAGTTTGTGTGCCTTTGTTGCCTTGTTTGTTCAGTTGGTTTCCTCTGTCGTTTTCGTTTTTGAAATTGGCATGTTCGTTGTTGTGTTCTTGACCCATGTTGTTTCCTGCAAAATCTGTTAAACAAAAAATGACACTTCAACTCAATCTGCTAAATGACACTTACATAGCTAAGTTTGCACAGCTTATGACATTACAGAGAGTAAAAAATTAACAATACCATTACACAACTAAGTAAAAACTTAACATTAGTATACCTTAGGACGAGAATACTCAACCGGAGCCCAAAGTTGGTAAGCAAGAGGTGAGAAATACAATGGAATAGCCTTTGTTATATAAGAATGGGCGGACTCCAAAGTCGGATCTAGGCTCATTGCATGTGAACTCCATTCAGTCGTATTAAATTCTTTCACGTACAGGATCGATGCGAAGTGAAATCAGTAGCACTAAATTCTTTCATACAGGATCGAACTCGAAGTTTTCATTGCATCAGAAACCATTCAGCCACATTAAATGCTTTCAACCCTTCACTTTTTGGTCTGTGGATTCTCTGTTGATTGCTACTGGTCTGCGTGGCGAATACATATGGGCTAATGGATAATGGTGTATAGATTATCCGTTGATTGCTATTGGTGGCGAATACACATGGATGATTGCTATTGGTTTGGGGAACTACATTTGAATTATGGAAGAACATATAGAAAACGTACAAAGATTAGTATCAAAAATTAAGTAATTAAAAAATAAATAAATTGTAATTTTAAAGAAATTAATAAAAAAAATTACTTTTTAATTTCAAATGAGTATCTAATTTTGAAGAAGTAATTTTATTTTCAGGTTGAAAGGTATATATATTCATCCAACTCTTCATGATTGAAATTTGCAAAAGTATGGATACTTCAATTGACAAGAGTAAATTAGGCATATACTTCATAAAAATAAGTATTTTAAAAGAATATAGGTTTTCTAGCTATCTATAACATTAAAAGTTCAACAACCAAAAAATAAATAAATTGTAATTTTAAAGAAATTAATAATAAGCATACCTTTTAATTTCAAATGTAATCTTATGGTTTTTTTTTCCTCGAAAAAAATGCGTAATTCTATTCATCCATAGAGAACCAAATTACATTTTGTAGGTGCTTTAAGCACGACCCAACCATGGTTAAAGTGATAATAAAATAGAAGCCCAAAGGGGCCGTGAAGTTGGCTAATAAGCCACAAAGAAATACACAGTAAAATGAGTTGGGGGCAACCCAAAATAAGTCAGAAAATGACCATTGAAGTACAAGAAACCTCGCCACGAAAAACACGTCAAGAAAACAATCCCAAATAAAACCCTGGAGGCCGGAAAGGCCAGGTCAGAGAAATATGTAGCTCTCACATCAACATAACCAGATAACAATGACACCAAAGAAAAACCCATCATACAAACACCAAAAAAAGAGAAACCAAAAAGTTTCACGGCCTTAGAAAGGATCTCAAAGCTCTAGCCAAAACCCCCATCTGATATGAGGAAGAGATATTCATCAACACCCTCCAAAAGGACCCCGATCTGAGCATGCATCTAACCCTCAACGAATCAACATAGACATAGAGAGGAATTGCAAACAGGAGTGAGTAAAATCCTGAAAAACCCTATCGAGAGTGAACATCAATGAAAGCCTCCAAAGAAAACCTAGACATAGGTCAAACCAAGCTAGAGCGACATACATTCCTCTTGAAAAGAGAGGTTCCAAAACCTCGAACACTGGCTTCAAATAATCAAAACTCGACATAAAAAACTTTGAAACTAGAACCACAGAGCAGAGGGTATACATCAAATCCTGAAAAATGACTCTGAAACTAGAGAGGGAAATCAAAAGGAGACAACATAGACGATCACCAAAAGAGAGGGGTCACCCACAAAGAAAAATTTGGCAACGAAAAAGGATGGCCACAAAGAAAACCCCAGTCCAACAAATCAGAAGATCCATGTGAAAAATACCAAACCCGGATCCATGCAAAGGATGGGTTGATTAGCATAAGACCGGATCAAAAGGAGAAACGAGCTCCACACCCACCACAAACCATCGGATCAGGGAACCGTGAAAACATTTTTCATAAAAGTAGAAAACGACAAGGGTTCATGCTGTGACAACGGACGACGATCAGAGGAAAGATCCAAGCCACATGATTTGAGGCCATAGATCAGAAGTGGATCGAAAGATCCCAAACATAGCACACTAGATCCTCAAATTGTATCCCAACAAACTTGCAAAGACATGAAAACTTGGAAGGAAACGACTGAGACAACCAAACACGGAAACAATAGCTTGGGTTGTGGCTATTCAAGAAGTTATTCGTAATCTTATGGGTTATATGTACACTAAAAATAAATAAATTTCATAAAAAATGAGCCACTATTGTTTTCTTCATAGAAATTTCAAAGTGTCTAAAACAACAATATAAAACTTCATATACAAGCTAAGAATACAAACAATGTGTGGACACCCATATAAGAGAGGTTTTGTTCCATGTATCTATATGATACTTGATTTCTTTCCCAAGCACATTTGTAATGTTCATTGTAGATTTTACCATAAAATAAGAAATTGTTGTAAATCTTGAGGCCTTTGTTGAGGGGTGAAAATTCTATTAAAACACTATAAAAGTCATGAAGAGAGCCTACTAGCTTTATAGGCCTCTAGAAACATGCAAATATAGCATGATTACATCCATTGCTTATTATTTAGGCTAAGATGTCTATGATTTAGAGCTTCCTACAATCCATACAAACATAGAGTCAAAGGGCATTATTCAATAAGACCACCAAGTATGTTATTATTATTTTGGGTATTGATTGTTCACTTTGTCTCTCAAACCATGCAAAAATGCATGCCAGAGTGGATGTTCCAAGGATAAAAACATTGCTACAATAATTAATTCTACAATTGATACATTTCATAGATCTTGGGTGTGAGGCATGATGAAAGAGAGCTACAGAGTTTACTCGGAATATTTGACATGTGAAGTATTGTCACATTGATACAGTGTTTCTAGAAACAACAAAAATAAATTCAAAGAGTGTGATAGATAATGATGTCTATAATCAAGAAAAGGGGAATGATCAACCTAGAGAATAACTAAGTGACGATTTGATGATGTAGAAAAATGAATGAATACAATCGGAATTCTCACTATTGTAATCCCAATTTTAGGTTTTTGTGATGTTGATAACATTCATTTTGTGTAGATTCACATCTAAACTTAATCAAGAACATACAAGTTAGAAAATTCCACCAAGTTTAATAGAGGATTTATCCCAAACAAAATCTAAAACATGCTTTTGTATGGAACAAAGAAAAACTATGCATTATCTTCACAATGAGCTTGACCAAACATACAAAATGGATTGTTGAGAGATTTACATTCAAGTATTAAATATATGTTCTGCTACCATTAAGTATCTATTACAATAATGGACATGGCACAAATTACATACTAATTTATCAAGAAGCTAATGTCAAATGTGCTCTAATAATAATCAAATATTAGATATTGATGCTATAACCACACCATGGCCAATAATAGATACACACATAGCATTACAAATGCAAAAAAATAACTATGAACCAACATGTCAGAGGCCTTTTTAGAGATGAAATATGTGAACATGGAGAAGGAGAGATGACCTCATTTCCTTGGCTCGAGTCGATGTCTATTCTTTGTTCTTCATAATTGTCACTAAACCAAATGTTTGTAGTTAATATTGCTAATAAGTTTTCAATGGCATTATAATTTACATGAGTAAGCCATGACTAATTATTTTGGTGTTTTGCAAAGCTCAGAGTCCAAGAAATTATAAAAATTCAATGGAATTACAGTGAAGGTGAGATCTAATCCCATTAAGTATGGACAATTAATACAATGTCAATTCTCAGATCGATAATGATTGATAATGTGGATAACACATGGACTAAAGTGGAATTAAAAAAGACAAGGTTTCCAAGCTTCTCTAGGAATATTTCATTAATAAATACTTAAACTAGTGGATACGCTAACATGGTGGTAGGTTAATATGGGTGTCATTTGAGTTATGGATTTAATGTTGTGGAAGGGTACATTGTATTAGGGAATACATGAGGGAYAACAYGAATAMATATTATTTTACTCTTTAGGTGCCTAAAGTTAAGTAGTGTGTGTTAAGTCTTGGATCTTGAACATGATTCAAATCTATTGTCATCTAATACTAAAGGTTGAATGATCATTAATCACCTGAGTGTTTGGAGTGATGACATTGATGGTTTGTTCAAAATGTAACTTTCTTTTGAAAATTTCCAATATTTCTTATCCATCATAAATGACAAGTGATTTAAATATTTTACATTTTTTTGGAAGGGTTTTTTCTTAATTTCCCTTCTAGGATGGGTTTTGTTGGCACGTGGGTGATTGTAAGACCCTAGGTTCAAGTTATCTTGACCAAAAAAACCCTTCAGACACCAGCCATTTCGGCATCACCTGCATGCAAGTGAAGTCTCACCCAAGGTATCTATTGGGGCTATAGGAACCAAATTTCTACAGTAATGAGGGAATGGGAGATGATCATTCTATTCAATTTTACTTATCAAATCTATGTGCATTATTATTTCTTTTTTCTTCGTTATCTACTTAATGAATTCATATTTATATTACCATTATATTCCAAATTACAACATAAACCCATTACTGTAATAGTCATAACTATTGCACACTGATTACACTTAAGAAAAATCTATTTTAACATGCATTCCGGCAATATCCATGATCAATCACATAAACAGAGGAAACACATAATTTAACCTGGTTCACCCAACTCTGGGATATGTCCACAATGGTTGGATTCTTTATTATTGTTTATGCAATGGTCATAGGCTTGCACACTGTGATTACAAAGACACAACATGAAATATTTTCCTTCTCTTAGCCTATCCATTCTGGAGTGCAAGCCTCTCCCTCTCTCTGCATCATCTCTTGAACATTTAGACATAGACTCTTTCCTTCTCAACCTTTTCTACCACTCTGCTTACTGACATGAACTCTCGATCGGCTGGAACAAACTCCACAACACTGCCTCAGAAGAAAAACCAACAAAAGAGAAGAAACCCTATTCTCCCAACCCATTACATATTTATACATGAATTTCAAGGCTTAAAACATACGTTTCCCATCCCAAAAACCCTAATATAATTCATTACAATTCCAGTTAACTTGTTATTTGGGCTACTTTTCCTGCTTTAATGCCTGCATGACACTTTTTCACTCTGACTACTTCTCTTCCTATTTTTATGTGTCCTTCTATCTTTAGCACATCGAACTGCCATCTTTCCTTTTATCCCACTTTCTTCTCTTGATTCATTCTCTTCTTTATTCCTTTTCTTTATTCCTCTGCTTTATTCTTCTTACTGTGCATTGCTCTCCTGGATGTGCCTCAATTGTGCATAGTTCTCTCGAGCCTTCCTTTTATTCCTTCTTCTTCTACTACTAACATGTCTTCCATACTTAGTATTTTTATCAAAATTGTATTCAAAAAATACCTGGCCAACAATTTTGAACCCCTTGAAAGAGATAGAAAGGGTTTAATTTTGATCACCGATAAAGATAATTTTGAATAGTCTAAATTGGCACCAACCAATTTCCAATTACAATTATCGAGTATCTAGAATTTTCTCACATCTACATCACAATGAATAATCCAATTTCATACTCGCMAAGAGAGGTAGGTAATATTGTAATTGATTCTAGGTCAATATGCTATACTTATTTTCTTAATATTTTTTTTATAATGTCRTATGTATATTTGTATTAAGTRAAAAGTTTCAAAARCTAAAAATTGTTTTTAAAAATTTAAAAATTATATATTTTTTAGTTTTGATTAGTGCTTATGGTTGATTTGACAATTTTTATGTGTTTTGAAAACCACTTATCAGATCAATAAAATTAAGTTAAAAATATTTTGTAACTCCATGTGTCACTAATGGGATTGTACTATGTACTTGTTCACAAATTGGCCTCATGTTCTATCTTATCATATCTTGTACTCAAGTGTTGTAATGGTGTCTCTTGACACCATCTCTTCTTGGAATCATTACCTCTCTAATTTATCTATTTCCTTTGTACAAATAATCACGTATGGGTAGTGTTAGTGGCAATTGATAGAACTTGTTCGCACACGGGCATACCCGAGGTTCAACGCTACAATAGCACATCAACAAAACCCTAACTACTGGCCCTTTTGGAAACACCTGCAAAGCAGATGAAGTCTCACCCGAGGTAGAGTTAGTGGTGGTTGCATGAATCAAGTGTCTACAACCTAGATGAGACACAGATCTGTGATTACAATACTTAACATAGCACTTAGCAGTTAACATTCATTAGCATTTAACCCTTATTCACATTGCAGGTAAAGTCCTAATTACAAAGCAACGTAGTATTCAACAAAATCTAACACATACAAGCACTTAGCACATAGAAATAGAACAGATCTAGCATTCATTCACATTACTAAGCAGTAAGCTACTATATCAGATGCATCTAACCTACATAAAGATGACAACACTAAGCATAAATCACATCAATCACACAAAGCAACCATAACATAGGATATACATGGTTCACCCCCAATGTGGGGCTATGTCCACCAACTCTTCTTCTCTTTATTATCTGCATTCAATGCACAGATCCACAAGACCCACTCTGCATAGGACAGGAGATCTGTGTGCACCTCGCCAGATTCTCCTTCCCCGAGTTAGGTCACAACACAAAGCCTTATTACACAGTCTACACACCAACTTCTTACAATCACTTGCACTTAGCTCTACAATTATTAACACATAGTATGCACAAAGCCTCTAGATCTGCACTAAGCCGATTCTACTAGGTCTCTGTACTTATATCCCCTCTTACATAGCCTAGATATCTATTTATACATTACAAATGGGGCCTAAACATGGGTAAACCCATGGGTCGACATACCATACCTGTTACCTAAACCCTAAACCCAAAAATCTCACAAAAGAGGGTGAGATCTCGTGATCTCCACTTCGCCTGGCACTTGGCCTGGCCCTACGTCTTCGACCAACCTGGCGAAGTCCCCAATATTGGTCAAACATGACCAGCGTTTCCAGAAAACCTAGTCAAGGGCCAACAATCCCCCAACACTCACATGTGACTCGTCCTGATTCACTTTGATCTGGGTAACTCTTCCTTGAAGGCCTCGATCTTGGCTCGATCTGCTTCAACCTACTGCTTCGCCAGAGCCTCCTGCTCGGTGAAATCTTGAATAAATTTCCCAGTCACCGGTCCTTCCAAGTGATGTTCTACCGTGGTGACTACTTGTTCTAGTTGTGCACCTTGTCCTTCAATCTCCTCAAAAAGTGTGCAAGCTTCATCACGTACTGGCTGGAGCCTTTGGGTCACTTCCATGACTTTACTCTGGATGGCATGGACATGTTGTTGCATGGTGTGTTGTTCCTATGACCTCTTCATCCTCTCGACCGATGATAGTAGCTTCAACTATGCTTGCATTGTTGTTGCCTATTGCTTTTCTTCCTGGAGTTGTGACTCCAATGTCCTTAGTTCAGGGTCCTCTGCAAGGTGCTCGTAGGTATGTGCACTTTGACTGTTGAGTTTATTTCATTCCAAGGCCAATTCCTTGATTCTTTCAACTACGCTCCTGGCAGTTTCCTCTCTCTAATCTCACACTTCCTGCAGAGTGCTTGCCACATCTTGTAGTTCCAGTTCTTCTACTCGTTCTTGGAGCTGCTGAATGTCTTCAACAAGCTTCCCTGCTTGGCTCTCCACTGTGTCTTCTTATTTCTATGTGAGGCTTGAAACAAAGCGAAGTGCTCTGGTGACTGCCTCCTTGAATCCCATCTTCTCTGTGAGTTGTTGTTATTTCTCCTTCTGGATCTGTGCTCTATCCTCTGCAAACTTCCCCTGGAGTTCATCTTTTTCTTGTTTCTCAATCTGACCCTTGGAGGGGACTAGGTGTGAGTGTTCTGAGTACCTAACCCTTGGAGGGGACTAGGTGGGTTTTTACTTCCCCCTTGAGATGAAGTTGGCCCCCCGATTCCATGTAAAGGAGAGCGAGTGGAAGGTAGATCTTGGGAATTGGACACAAGTAAGGTGGAACCAAGCAAAGTTGATCCCTAGACAGTGGCACTCACAGGAGTGTGAGAAGGTGGAGCCAATGAGTTGGAAATACTAGGAACTCCCCCTAGAATAGGAGGGAGATTTAGCAAGCATCTGGAACAATGGGGGTTCTGTGGGTCCCCTATGATGTTCGACTAGCTGAGTGAATGTGTGCGAATGGTGGTGACAACAATAAATAAACAAGAGCCTTTGCTGCAATTTTTGAAATTTACATGATATATATCCAAATCAAATGTAATTAGAAGGGAAACATACATAAAGTGTTTTGATAAAGAAGAATATATGTGGATAGGTGGATTTTTTCTGCGTGGGGGAACAAAGAAAACAAATGCTCGTGTCCTAAAAGACGTAACATCCTTCCTCTCAAAATAGCACTGGACCTTCCAATAGCACTCAACAGTGGGGTTTGAAGCCACCAGAAGAGAAACTAGTGAAGGATGAAGCAATCAGTTATAATGAGGGGTAGAGGGGGCATATCCTGAAAGAACTGGCGATATTTCCCAATAGCCACAAAAAATCCAATCAATGTGCAATTGCAGCCCACAATTGCCACCTGGGTAGATGTCCTAAAATTTGGTCACTAGGTACCTCGGTCAAAGTGCGACATTTAGATTTTCGGCCTAAGAAATGGGTCATGGGTTGGATCTCGTCCAAGAGGTGGGTGCCTCAAGGGGGGATGCACAGAACAACCTGACCTCGACCTTCAAACCTTCACGGGTATCTCCCTGCCTTATGGTGTTAGTAACACTTGACTTGGAGGATTTAAAGTTCCCTATTTGACAACTTCTATTGTTTTGAAAATGTGAGAACCAGATAACGGGGAGTTATTTGGATGCCTATCCCCGAAATCCTACCTAGACTAAAAGATTTCTTTTAGCATCTCCTATGGAGGAAAACTTAGTGAGTTTTTAGAAAAAATTTAGATGTGGTTGTTTGAGAGATTGGGGGTGTGAGCCAATCTCGTTGAAATTAAGTGGGAGTGGATAGTTTCATCAAGAAAAGGGTGGGGTGTTTTGGAATCCCTTTGGAGGAAACTTACTTCAACCTCCACGTTTCGAGATGAAAACTATGTGAGTGAGAAGTGACTTTTGTGTGTGAATGAGTGAATGTGTGCCAATTTTTTAATGAATTAGGTGTCACCTTGCTGCATGTGGACTTCGCTTGGTCCTTGCAAGTCTTTGATTACCTAGTTAACTAAATGTCATTGGTACAACCTTGCATAATTCAAAAGTCCCTAGGAAGTTAGCATGTGAACATGTGGGTCCTTTACTATTCCTTTAACTCCCTAATGTGATTTAATCTAAGAAAGCTTTGAAAC
>SNQJ01S0070888.1:43545-68052 GCA_010110895.2 Picea sitchensis
GTAATTAAATGAGAGAGCCTTTCCTCTTATTTATACTTTCATGTAGCATCCCACTTTCCTTATTTTAGGGAGTTCTCCATTAAATTTATTATTTAAATAATTTCTTTTGCAAACACTTTGACTTTTAGGGCTTTAGATGAATCGTGGGGGTTCTCCAACTTCATATGGCCATAAATCTCTAACCGTGAGGAGTTATGTGATGTTCCAAACACCATCGGAAATTGCATGACATGTACTATCCATCTGGAATAGTCTTACCTACAAATATCTGAAAACTCATACCATTATCCATCAAACAAACTTGGGTCCATTACCCAAACCATTGTGCTCCTAGAATTCGCTACCAGACTATCTTCAAGGGTTGACATCAATGAAAACCAACCCATTAAAATATCTACTTTATATTATTATATTTATGAAATATATATCTACTTTACTCTTATCAATTAAAATATCCATATTACAACTTTTCATTATGAATCCATATGTATTCGTCACCCAGACCAGTAGCAATCAACAAAGAATCCACAGACCAACAAGAGAGGGGTCCAAAGAATAACAGTTTGGACAATTTTTAATGGGTGAAAGAATTTAAAAAGACAGGGGCCCAAAGAATAATAGTTTGGACAATTTTTAATGGGTGAAAGAATTTAATGTGTCTGAATGGTTTCAGATGCAATGAAAACTTCGAATTCGATCCTGTACATGAAAGAATATAGTGCTATTGATTGGACTTCGCATCGATCATGTACGTGAAAGAATTTAATGCGACTGAATGGAGTTCACATGCAATGAGTCTAGATCCGACTTTGGAGTCCACCCATTCCTATATAACGAAGGCTATGCCATTGTATTTCTCACCTCTTGCTTACCAACTTTGGGCTTCGGTTGAGTATTCCCATCCTAAGGTATACTAATGTTACATTTTTACTTTTTGTAATATGCAAACTTAGCTGTGTAATGGTATTGTTAAGTTTTTACTCTGTTAAGTTCTTACTTTCTGTAATGACATAAGCTGTGAAAACTTAGCTGTGTAATGGTATTTTTAGTTGTAGGTATTCTGGGTGTTAATGATTTGAGCATATTATATGCCTACGTTATGTATTGATGCATTTTATCATGTTTTTTTGTTTTTTTGTGTTTATGTTATGTATTGATATGCAGTTTAGCGTTTATAACGAGATTCCTCTTAGTGTAAAACAATATGCATAGGTGGGTATCTAGAAATGTTCCCAAGGAGATTCCTCTCACTTTATAACAATATGTAAAGGTGGCTATCTAGAAATATCTATAATGAGACTCCTCTCACTCTCAATGTCATATAAGGTGGAAATATAGAAAATCCCTTACAAAATTCCTCTCACTCATAGAAGGTGCCAATATAGAAATTTACAAAGCCCCTCCCACTCTTATAATTTACAATGAGTGGCTTACAATCCTTCTAATAAACTTTAGGATATATACACATATGCATATAGATTTACAAATATACATATTTACAAAATTTTAAAGATGGTTTAGTTTTGGACTTGTTCTCCCTAGTGTACTGGGAGGATCCTCGTATCTTCCGACCTTTGATAATGCCTCTGATGCTAATGTTGAATCTGACATTCAATCTGATGTTGAATATAATGTTGAATCCAAGTAACCATTAGACCAAACTATAGGTCTTCCTAATAACCTGTATAACCTCTCTTTGAGAATACCAAACACTATTGTCATGTCTAGAGTAGATTCTCTTGAATACATATCCACTTGACCATTCTAGAATGTGACTACATAACTGCCATCCTCAAATGTTGCAATTGAGAGTAGGTTTACCTTCAATTCTGGAACATACAACATATGTTCGATTCTCAGAAATCCTCCTGACTCGAGATGGAATCTTACAGATCCATACTCTCTTATTGATTTTTTGGTATTGGTTCCATATCCCACAAAGAAATATATGTCGAATTCTAAGAAATTCAAAAATACTAATCTCATCCCGGTCATGTGGTGAGGTGAGCCACTGTCCACGAACCATTCTTCAATGTCTTGATACATCACTTTTCCAAGACCCGCCATCAGGAAGTATTCTCTCCCAAGACTTTCATTAAGACCATTAACTTCATCTAGACCTACTACTTGTCTTCTTTCAAGTGATTTTACATCCTTTATGTTCTGCATCGAACATGTGCAAGTAAAGTGTCCAACACTTCTCGATCTGGTATCCACTCTTACCGTCATAAGAGAGGACTGTCTTGTTCCACGATCTCTTCTTATCATTCCTCCTTTTCCTCTTACATGAGAAGTGATTCACCTTCTTCTTGGAGGGATTTACTGGAACAAAATGTCTTCTTTGACACTTCTCCACATCATGGTTGTTAGTTCCTCAGGAAGCACATGAATAACTAGAGCATTCACCAGTGGGAAAAGTCTTCATTCCTTCTCTTGTAGCATGTAGATATTTACCTGAGGATGCCTTACACATGTTACTCTTCTCTCGACTGGAAGGAAAGGACAATTGCTTATGTAGAAATTATTCATTTGAAGTTATCTTTGCTTCATCTAGCCTCGAGAATTCTCCATCATTATGGGAGGAATAATAATGTGAAGAGTCTTCTTTCTCGATCATGTTTTTTGAGAGAGATAGTCTCCCTTGCAGTGGAGACTTCTCATACTCTTCTTGTCCAGCTGTACTGATTGGTGGTGACAATATATGAAACTTTATTTCTAATTCATGAAAAATACTCAGGTGAAAATCTTCATGAAATAATAGTCGATCTTCCAGTCTCTACTTCTCCTCAAGAGCTTGCAACTACATTCTCAACTCATAATTCTCCTTCTGGATTTGTTGATTAATGTTCTTATGGAGCCTTAATTTCATAATAACTTTACTGATATTGACTTCTTAATAAGAGCCTTCAAAATATCCACCACCTAAACTCTTGGATCTCATGTCACATCGACAACTTGCAACACACACCAAAACTAACTCTGATACCACTTGATCCCAAAATCCTTAGACACCACTTATTTCTTTAAGTATATACATGAAGTATCTAACTTAATCTAGAAAAATTACTAATCATATTGGGGTGGTTTGCATAATTCTGACGATGTGCTTTTTCTGAAAAACTCATAAATTGACGATTAGTTTGTTGAATTGTGAGATGACACAATAGAAAATAATGAACTCAAATTACATATAGATATGACATACTTTTGTTTCATATTTAAGTTCCCTTCAAGCCAATAAAAACTATTTTCTTCATCCCAAATATCAAAATCACATGTAAACTGACTCACATATGCTAATTTAATGGATGTTATTAAATTTCGTTACTCAAAAAACAAAAATAACTTCACCATTGAAATCCTTGTAAAATTCTGAGATTTTTTACGACAAAGTGGACCAATTCCCAAACTGGCTCAATTTCGCATGAAAAACAATGCATTAAGTGTTCATTAATGGAAAATTGAGCAAATAATTTTACAAATGACTTCAAATCACAAAAAAGACCTCAAATTCATGATCGTTGTGAAAAATCGTGAAAAATGAGTATAACGTTGCCTAGGTGTTGTCATTATACCTCATGGCATGCTTTACGACACAACATATTTAATCTCTTCTTGGCATGCAAATCAATACATCCATACAACTTTGAAATCCATACCATGTCTTGAAAAATGTGTCACCTCGTGATTCATGCAAACCTCGAAATCTATGCATTGGAATGCATGTAATGCATTGGGATCCTTGCCCATTATATAGGCATGGGTCTCCAACCTCCTCCACGTGCAATTTGGAAACTTAATGCTATATTTAGTGAGGATCGTGTAACAAATGGGTCATTGGCATAATGGTTAAGTCTTTGGCTAAAATGGCGGAGGTCGATGGTTCTATTCCCCGCGACCCTTAACATTTATGTTGGCGGTTAATGTTTTAAACTATATATATAGTATATAGTTGAAACTATATATTATATATTGTATATACTACATTTAAACTAGGGGCTGGGGGATAACTCTTGAATTCTTTCCCCTTCCACATGAAAATTAACACTAATTCAAATAAAATTCACAACATACAATAGTTAAGAAACATATGGTGGCATATTGGTAATGGAGGTTTGTGTTAGACCTTTGGGAGGTTATGGAGGTCGCGGGCTCAACCCCCTTCGACTCCATAATTTTAACATAAATTAACTAATATTGGCCAATGGGAGGCCACATGACGATCTTTCATTGGCTCTCCAATGCCATGTTTCAACATACAATTTTTCCACTTGTCAACCTGAAATTCGTCCAGCTCGAGGTACGATCTGTTGGTTGTGGAGCCTGATTATCTTCTTGATTCAGAGGTCCTTGCTTTCAGCTGTGTTTATACCCCATGAATACTTTACACCTCAGAAGTTGGCCTGCTCTTCCATGCGGGGGAGTGCAGGATTAGCCCTCTTGAGGTCGGTTATCACTCTCATTTGGGGGTTCCCCAGGGGGTAAGCGGGCCCGGTGAAGGTTCGGTGAGAATCCCAGAAGGAAAAATTATATGAAAATGTATATTGTAATTTCATTGTAAATCACGACCATTCATTATAAGATTCATGAGATCTAATAGTAGAAATTATGTTGGGTTTTTTCCCTAGAGAACTGACCCCTGTTATGGGGAAATGTATTGTTGTCATTATAGGGGAAGTAGTGTGATGCAGAGAGGAGTGCAGTGAAATGAAGAGGGATTACAACGAGGTTTTGATGTAGAGGTCCTTCATTTTATGGATAATAATAAAGCAAGGACACTGAGCTCTCTAGTGGGTGTAGCCACTTTGGAGTGAACCAGCATGTAAATATGTGTATATTGTATTGTGTGTATCTTCTATGTTTGTTTCCACATTTTGTTTATTTTATTGCTCCATGATGTTGAACTTTCTAATCTGATCTGCTTGATCGGTACCAATAACCATGTGCCATGTCTCATCCTTGCAATGATGACTTGTGTGACCTCTTTTTTCCCATGTGCTTTGATGCAGTTATTTGGAACTTTGACCCAAACATACCTTTTCCATATGAACTCTATTTGAGAGCCATTTGCATCGTTGGAAAGATGATAGCCGAACTCTACTCAATCTCTTGCCTTTTGGGGATAATTTGGGACAGTCAAATTTTGATCATTTATGGATCCTTTGGGACCCTCTGTGAGCGTTCTTTAGATCCTCCTAGATCAATAAATGCCTAAGATTTACAACAATTTCTTATTTTCTCATAAAATCTACAATGAACATTACAAATGTGTTTGGCAATTTAAATGATTTGGCTTCCATGGTTAATCATGATTGTGATATGCTTAAGATATGAATCCAAGATGAAGTCCGGACTCCTCAAGTATTATGTAGGTACATGGAACAAAATCCTCTCTTATATGGGTGTCCACAAAATGTTTGATTCTTTGGTTGCATATGAAGTTTAATATTTTTTCCAACACTTTGGAAATTTCTATGAAGAAAACAATAACTACTCTTTTTTCTATGAAATTTATTTATTTTAGTGTACATATAACCCATCTCAAGATTATTTTTTTTTTCAACACTTTGAAATTTCTATGAAGAAAACAATAACTACTCTTTTTCTATGAAATTTATTTATTTTTAGTGTACATATAACCCATCTCAAGATTACATTTGAAATTAAAAAGTATGCTTATTATTAGTTTCTTCTAAATTACAATTTATTTATTTATTGGTTGTTTAATTTTTAATGTTGTAAAAAAATATAAGGCATATATTCTTTTAGAATAATTATTTTTATGAAGTATATGCCTAGTTTACTTTTGTTGAAGTATCCATACTTTAGCAACTTTTCATCTGCAAGGGTTGAATGAATATATAGCAATTGTCTTTCAAATGAGATACATGTTGGATGAATATATAACCTTCAACTTAAAAGTAAAAGTGACCCTTCATATTAGAGACAGGTTTGAAATTAAAAAATAAATTTATTATTAATTTTTTTTTAATTATAATTTTTTATTTATTTAATATTATACAAATTTTAAAAGCTATATTTTATTAGAATAATTATTTTTATGAAGTATATGACTAACTTACTCTTGTCAATTAAAATATCTATATGTATTTGTGAAACTTTTCATTATAAAAGATTGTCAATTAAAATATCTATATTTTTTTTTATGTATTTGTGCAACTTTTCATTATAAAAGATTGGATGAACATATATCCTTGAAAGTAGAAAGATTGGATGAATATATACACTACAAATTAAAAGTGTGGCTTCAAATTTGATACTAATCTTTATAGATTTTCTATACGTTGCTCCATGATGAATATATACCATTCAGTTTCAACTTTTTTCCAAGAAAAAAATTACTCGAAATTATATTATATATATAATTCTTTTACACAGCAAGCCCTGTCAGGCTGTTTACCAGAAAATACAAAGAGTTGAAACCTCGCCAATGTTAATAATAGAATGATAATTCATATCAGATCTAAATAGGAGCAATCCATCACTGAAATAAGCCTGCTGTCGCCGATTAGACAGTGATATAAACTCAGCCGGAGAGGAAGCATCGAAAGTTTAAAATCAAACACACAGATGGAGCAGGCGCTTTACCAGGAGAGCAATGAAGATTTCAGAACGCTCGCCCAACACTTTCGAACAGATTTATGTTGGAGATGGGACTTTGAAGACCATTTTTGCAATGGTAGATAGATAGTCTCCCCACCTCCCCGCTGAGGGCTCTTTTAGAGAGAGCATCCGCCTTCATGTTAAATGTTCTAGAAAAATGCTGGAACTTGACGTTCTTGAAAAGCTTTGTGAGAAACTTCATTTTTTCCTTCCAGCCTTCAATATGGACCGAGTGGAGCTTGCACTTATTGTTGATCCAGTCTATAATGATGCGCGAGTCTCCAAGAACTAGAAGGTGATCTAGCAACCATTGAGAGGCAAGAGCGAGGGCTGTCCAAAATCCCAATAGTTCTGCTTTAGTATTCGTGCCCTCCCCACAGTTTATGAACCATTTTGTAATTCTCTTTTGATGTGTTTTGAAGAAACCACCTGCCCCGCAACATAGGCCAGTAGATGCAGCAGCTCCGTCGAAGCACGCCAGTGTGTATCCATTGGTCAGAGAGATCTCGCAACTCCTGGGAGCAAATGTCTTGAACGAAGAGGGTTGCCATTGGAAGGAGGCCCAAAATCTGTGTGCTACCGCCTGTATAGAAGGAGGGTGGCCTTCAAAGATCACTTTATTCCTTTCTTTCCAAATCTGACAGCAAATGTGAACAGCTAGGCTCGGGGGGGGTGACTTTTGAGTGATCCAATCACTAAGGCAGGCCGTGAACGTAGGACCTCTCCAATCCACAGGATGGGAGAGAGACTTGGTCAAAAGAAGCCAAACCTCCTTTGTAAAAAGACAATGAACCATGAGATGGTGCACATCTTCAGCATCCAGTTTACATAAAGGGAAAATGCCAGGACCCTCCCAGCCTCTATGTCTGAGAGCCTCCCAGGTAAGAATTTTCCTTTTGCCCGCCAGCCAGGTAAAAAGCTTTAATTTAAGTGGGATCTACCAATTCTAGATTTGTCTAAACCACGAGTAATCAACCTCCAATATCATCTGTTGTAGATAGGCATTATAGATATTTTTGACAGTGAGGGAGCCCGTGGCATCACCCCCAGCCCAAAGCAATATATCAGGTTGATCGGTGAGAGTGATCCCAGCTCCTTTGAGGGCCGATGTGAATCTGCTCCATTCTATAGCCAGCGGATCTTCAAGGGACAAGGATTCACTGTCCAGCCAGTCATCCAGGAGGGAGGAGGCAGCGGTCAGTCTCTTAATTTGTGCCAAAAAATTGCAATCCAGCGCCTCTAGTCACACGCACAGCAAAGGAGAGAGGATTGATTGGTATCCCAGACCAAGAATCTTATCACGACCAATATGAATTTTGGTCCCAGTACCTGGCTTCCACCTTAGCCAATGGAGAATAACCTGGGAGGACGTGACCATTCCTTTCCAGTATGAAGATGCCCAAGGCTGAATAAGAGTCGACTTTCTAATCCAGTCAAATATGGAGAGGGAACCCAAATATTTGGATTTGATAAGCTGGCTCCAGATGCTATTAACGGTGAGTGCTCTCCAAAAGGAGCTGGCCAGAAGTGCTGAATTGAAGTGGGAGAGAAGCTTTATCCCCCATCCCCCTGCCTTTCGAGGCTTGGACAGCTCTTGCCAATTGCAAAGATGAAATCGGCGCTTGCAAGCTTGGTCATTCCATAAGAAGTTGAAGGTTAGCCTCCGGAGGATCAATGTAATCTTAGTAGGTATCCGCTCCAACGACATCCAGTACACTGCTAAGCCTTCCAAAACTGACTTGACCAGGATATAGCGACCCCCAATCGACAGCCATTTATTACACCAGAAGTCGATTTTTTTTTGGAATAGTGCCACTAGCCATTGCCAGTCACAAGGTGTGGAAGATCCCAGTTTGAGATGGTAACCAACATAGGTGAAACCTTCACTTAGATTAATAAAAGGAAGGGGGATGATGTCTTTTAAGTGCTGCAGTTCAGTTTCAGTGATGCCCCAATAGTGTACTGTAGATTTTGTGAAATTTAGGGACAGTCTCGAAGCTAGATAGAACAGTTGAAGCGTTTCCTTTATGACTAACCATTCACCCTGTTCATCTCTCAAGAAAATAATCACATCATCACAAAACATGAGGTGAACTAGCTTGAAGTAATTAGTGAAGTTAATGACCACGAGATGTTGATATTCAACTCTTTTGGTGAGAAGGAGGCTGAGTCCTTGCATAATCAGGATAAAGAGGAAGGGTGAAAGAGGGCATCCCTGACGGAGGCCCCTTTCACTCTTGAAAAAACTAGATGGCTCTCCATTGATTAAAACACCAATATTTGCATTTGTAATGCAAGAAAGTATCCAATGGCTGAACTTTTCTCCAAAGCCCACAGAAAATAGTATTAATCTTAGGAACTCCCAGTCAATGTTGTCGAAGGCTTTTTGGATATCTAGCTTCAAGACAAGTGCTTTTATCTTTTTAAATTTGATGCTATGTATGCATTCGTGGGCCATTGTAATTGCGTCTTGGATCCTTCAGCCTTTCAAAAAACCAAGCTGCTCAGTTGTGATACATCTTTGAAGGAAAGGCTTTATTCTATTAGAAATCACTTTGGAAATAATCTTGTAAACAAGATTGCAGAGAGATATTGGCCTGAAGTCGCTGAAGGCCAGTGATTGATGCTGCTTCGGGATTAAGACCAAAAAAGTGGAATTGATGCTCCCAATAACCTTACCTTTGATGCGCGAATCTTCTACCATCTGGAGAAGGTCCTCTCCCACTAGGTCAAAGAAATGGAGAAAAAACTCAGACGTCCAGCCGTCTGGCCTAGGGCTTCTTTCTTTCTTGAACTTTTGTAGAATGTTTTTTATCTCCGGCAGGGTAACAGGAGCATAGAGGGAGACAACTTCCTCTTCTGTAACTATCAAGGGAAATAGACCGGTCGTGTAACACTTATCCTGTAGGTTAAGACTGTTATGTGCACTGTAAAGGTGTTTGAAGTAGTCGACCGCTTCTGCCTTTATTGCCTCCTGTCCACGAATGACTTCCCCCCCTGTATTTTTTATGGACCAAATGCTCTTTTTAAGTCTATTAAAACTTTCTATCTTATGAAAATACTTTGTGTTGGAGTCTCCATTTTTAATCCAAGTTGCTCTGCTTCGGAGCCGCCACATTTTTTCATGAGATGAGAGAATAGAATTTCTATTTGATTCCAGCGAGCGTAGTCTATCAGCCTCCTCGGGATTTAAAGCGGATATAGACGACTTTTTGATGGCTTGTTTAATCCCACTCTCCAGCGTGTCCATTTGGGCCTGTTCCTCTTTTTTTTTTTTTTGTAGCCACGATTTGGTGGAGGCCTTCAATGCTTTCAATTTCCATGCAAGGCGACGCTATGCATTAGTTTCCAAGTTAAAACAAGGGTTGCTCCAAACTGTATTGACCAATATATTGAAGTCTGTCTCAAAGTTCCAATTATGATTATACTTGAAATGGGTCGAGCAATTACGGTCTAGAGGTCTCAGCTGTAAAAGAATGGGAGCATGGTCGGATAAGAAGGGGTGTTCAACCCACGATGCCGGAAAATTGGATGAAGACAAGTACTCTTCAGCAACGAGGAATCTGTCTAATCTTCTTGCTATGGCGTCTGTCCCCGATCGGCCATTTCTCCAAGTGGGGACAAGCTGGTCTGGTAGGATATCAGTCAGCTTATTATTAACAAAAATATTTTTGTAAAAAGCTTCAGTAGCCCCCGGCACATAGTAACCCCCCCAGTTCTCAGTGGTAGATAAGATGATATTGAGGTCTCCACCTAAAATGAGGGATGGTAAGGAAAGTAATCCGCTATCAACTAGATTCGACCAGAATCTCTTACGGTCAGTACAGGGGCCGTAAATATTAAGGAACGCAATCTCTCGTGAAGTAGCAAGGCAGTGTCCCAAGCAAAGGATGCCTCCAGTAGTCAATGTAGGTCTCAAGTCAAAGACACTAGGCTCCCAAGCCACCAATAAACCACCGGAATTACCTATGGAGCCAACGGCCACAGTATACCAAGATGGTCGAAAATGAAACACAAAATCTCTGGCTTTCTGTGCATCAGAAAGCGTTTCTTGCAAGAAGATTATATACGGCTTTGAACGCTCCAGTAGTCTTCTAAAGGAGGCAGCCTTGAGAGTGCCTCCGATCCCTCGAATATTCATGGAGAGCACTATCATTGATTAGATCGAGCTATGGCCTTCAATGCTCTAAGGGCCTTTCCTTTCTAGATTGGGATATCTGGGACACTTTGGATGGAAGTCAGGAGTTGCTTTTGTTTTCTGGAGCTTCTCGTCTGTAGCAGGGAGAGTTCTGTGCCAATGCCTCTCAACCACACTAATGTTTTTTCGGCTTTTACCTGCCCTAGGGAGGAAGATCTTCCAGCCTCAACACTGGGGCAGATGAGTTATTTTCCCCTGTAGATAGCTAGTTGAGGATCACTTTCAGGCACGAATGCAGGCGGGGTCGAGGAGGCCAACTCATCTAGAAGGTTAGTATCCACATCTTCGGACTGTCCAAAGCCTGGGGTGTCCAAGGGTAAAGCTTCAGGATTTACAACAGAGGGGGGAGATAAAGGCACCCTGTCCAAAGTAGGGTTCAGTAGAGGGTCGGTCGATGACTGTGGGGGATCGATAGGAAAAGGATGGGGCTCCTTTTCCGAGATGGAAGTCGAACCAGTAGCTCTATTAGTGAGCCAAGAAAAACTATGAAAGGAGAGATTTTCTGCCTCAGTGAGGGTCGAATATAGTGTTGGGCAGATCTGGAAAAATTTGTGTAAAGGTGAGTCTGAAGGTCCTGAAACAGGGCAAGTGAATGGTGTGTGAGGCACCTCCAAAAAGTCGAGGGAGGGGTCAAGATCCACATATTCTGGTGGGTTAATGAGAAGATCCCTTTCTTCAGATTGTTACAGAGTGGACTTACCCATATAAGTGCATCGAAGGTGACCCGTTTCTCGACAGTTGTTGCACCGAAAAGGGATCCCCATGTAGTCTAGGGACTTTTGAAGCTTGCGACCTCTCCAAGAGATTTCTATAGCTTCCGGCAGACCTGTAGAAATGTCCATCTCCACCAGTACTTTCCCCATTTTTCTCAAGGGACTGGCCAATAAATTAGAGTCAAGTGCTATGAACTTTCTGAGAGAGTCTCCAATCGCTCTGAAGGCCTCTTCGTTCCAAAGGTGAAGGGGGACACCCGGAAGTAAAACCCATAAGTGTCTTAGATGGAAGTATTCTGTGTCTGGGTTAAAAGCCAGCCTCCAACGCTTTAGTATGAGACTGCTTCCATCATAGACCCAGAACGATGAAAGTAGAAGAGATGCGTCTTCAGGTGTCCTGCAATAGAAGCCGAGCCATCCTCTCTTTAGATAAAGTATCTCAGGTGAGTAGCCTATGAGAGGCACCCAGTTAGTGTTTATCCAGTCAGCCATCTTCTGTGTACATAAGCTCTTGTAAGAAAGTCGGCCTACCAGGGAGCAAGTGGACATTTTACATAGATTTTCAAAACCTACTCCATCCCCCAGCACAAGACGAGAAATCTTATTTTTTTCCTTCCAAACCTTTCGACCAGCAGGAGCTCTATGAGCTGTGGGGGGAGCTTTAAGTTTAACTTGGACAGAAGGTTGTGCAGGTAAGGAAAAGAGCGGAGCTCTCGTACCACCAGCTGTAGGAATGTCGTTGTCCAGATCTTCTAAAGTTGGCAGTGTAGGGGCCAGAGTGGATAAAGGCTTATTTGAAAGAGATGACTTGGCGGGAAAGGTATGTAACCTGGCTGATAGTAAGTCTATTTTGTCAAATAAACCTTCCTGTTCCCAAATGATCTCATCGGATGGATGCATCATTTGGTTGGTCTGAGATTCCATAAGGATGACTAAGTGGTCCACCTTCTTATCTCTTGGGTGGGTGACAGAGCAAAAGTGGGCCAAATGGAAGTTGTTGTGTGGCTAGCCGAGTTACAGGTATAAAGGAGGAAAAATGTCCATGACAAGGGTCAGTAAAAGTGGAATATGACACAGGCCTGCTTGCTCATAGAAGGTCTCGATAAGAGTTCTGTCGGTCTGTAAAGGATAAAAAAGGATATAAAATCAAGTGATCGTGCAGGAGGAGAATGTAATCCGGGACCAGTCCAGAGACAGTAAAAGACAAAGTGCTAAATGTCAAAAAAAATCTCTATTCAAGGCAAGGTTTAAAGAGAGAGTCAAGTAAACCGATAACCGTTGGCGCTCAAATAAACTATTGAGAGGATCCTGTCAATGAAGCCGAAAAATGCTTGTCACTCAATCCAATGAGAGAATCCTGTTACCTTCACCATAGAAGTGGACCAGGAATCTGCTGGGTCAGTTAGGTGGGGGGTCTTTCACCCAGGAGCTTCTCCCCTGGTTCACCTGGTTTTCCTGGTTCGCTCTGCCATATTTCCGCCTTTCTCCATTCAGTTTCAACTTGAAAGTGAAAAGTGAAAGGAAGGATTACATTAATATGAATATATATTTTTTCTATAATCCAAATGTACTTTCCCAAACCAATTTCAATCAGTTCAGAGAATCCATGTGTATTCGCCACCACTAGCAATCAATGAAGAATCTATAGACCATAATCCAGATGTGGTCTCCCCATACCAATAGCAATCGATTAAGTTTGAAGAATCCATATGTATTCACCACCCAAACCAGTAGCAATCAACAGAGAATCCACATACCAAAAAGTGAAGGGTTGAAAGCATTTAATGTGACTGAATGGTTTCCGTTGCAATGAAAACTTCGAATTCAATCCTGTACGTGAACGAATATAGTGCTACTGATTGGACTTTGCATCGATCCTGTACGTGAAAGAATTTAATGCAACTGAATGGAGTTCACATGCAATGAGTCTACATCCGACTTTGGAGTCCGCCCATTCCTATATAATGAAGGCTATGCCATTGTATTTCTCACCTCTTGCTTACCAACTTTGGGCTCCGGTTGAGTATTCTCGTCCTAAGGTATACTAATGTTACGTTTTTACTTTCTGTAATATGCAAACTTAGCTGTGTAATGGTATTGTAAGTTGTAGGTATACTTGGTGTTACAGCTATACTTTTTTGTTGAGCAGATTTCACAGCCAACAACATGGGTTAAGAGCAAAGCAACCAAGGTGCCAATTTCAGCAATAGAAACATCGGAGGAAACCAATTGAACAACCAAGGAAACAAAGGCCCACAAACCTACAACCAAAACAACCCATGGCAACGGAGGCACCTAGAACAACAATGGCAACGAAGGCACCCAAAACAGCAATGGCAATGGAGGCACCCAAGGCAATCGCAACTAGACCAACATATACCAGGTAGGTAATGACAAGTAGCCCAACATATATGCTTTTTTTTTCCTTTGTGAGCGCAGTAAATGCACAAAGATGTCATGATTTAGGTTGTTTTTGCATTGCAGGTATGGGAAATAATAAATGCAGTCGAAGATTGTGTGTTGATGTTCGACTGACTATGTGTTGATGTTCGACTGACTATGGGAGTACTTATTTAGGGTGGAATGAGGCATCCACTGTATCAATTCAATTTTGTAATAGGCATTCCCATTAATTGTTATGTTATTCTGGTCACGTTAGTCTTGGCAAGATTGATACGAGGTGGACGGTGGCATGTTAAACATATTGTGATTAAACATCAAAACTGTTAAATAAAGAAAGGCATCAATTGCTAGAGAGTCTCACCTTGTTGCAGTAGAAGAAAAATAGATAGTGCACCATTGAACATAATATAAAGTACCATAATTCACACAGCTTGCAGGTCTTGTTTTACTCACAGTAAATACAAAGGAAAAACTGCTTACTTAACGAATTACTGATATAATACGATTGCAATAGTTGTAATACTAAATTGCAATCAAACATTAATCAAGGGATGGCATAAGGAAATATGAAGATACAAAAACACAAAAGAAACACACGACTCAAACTGAGCGAAAGTTGGAATCTTTGTCTGCACTTGTATTAATACTAAAAAAATGAGAGTTTTCTCTATTACATCTGACAAGAAGCAACCTTGAATAGATCTTGAATTTGTGTGTTTATACAAAATTTGTCACAACTCAAAATGGTTGGACTTCTTACAATATTTAATTAAGATAAACTATATCTGAAATGAAACGACATGATGTAAAATCCGATGAGCTTCGCTAGCATTTTATTCTTCCTCTTCACCTGCTGGGAGAAACACTTCTTTAGAGGGAGAAGGATAATCAGATGGATAGTTATGCATGTCCCATCAAAGAATGGATAACATATGTAGGAAAAAGTAATCATCTGCACAAAGAATGATAATGAAATGGAGGTAAGAGGGGATTTAGAATGAGAGTGAATGAGACAAATGATTGTTTTAAAATGGAAGATAAGGAGGGTGAAAAGGAGAAAAGACCCTGTATATTTTTCTACTTGCTTCCACCTATATTTGTTTTTCTATGGTCAATACACTGATGGTATATATTCAACAATTCCACTACAAACCTTGAAGGCTCAATTGTTTCATTCACCTCAAAAGTGAATAATTTCCTTTCTACTTGAGGTAGCCATCCTTGGATCTTTTTCACTTCTTGAGTTGTGGACTGTAATTGTAAGCTTGGATTCACTAACCACTTATTGATTTTAAGAAGATCAACCTGGCTCGTTTTCTGAATGGCTGCCAGAGTTTCCTCTTTGCTCTTTATAGAGTTCTGTTGGTTCATTTCTATATCTTTTCCCCATGGATTTCGTGATATCACTTCCCTTAAGATCAATTAGTCCTTTGTCTAATAACGAAACCGCTTATAGGAAAGTCTCTTTTACTTCTCTAGAAAATCTTTTGCTTTCTGCCAGATTTGTCTCCTAGACCTCTAGAGTCGTATCACCTCTTAATTGTTCAAACAGAGAGAGCAAAGGAAAATAAGGGCCATTATATTTATGTACCAATACGATGGCTTCTTGAAACTTAACTTGGGTTGAGCGGGCCTCTCTTTCTTTGATGTAGATGTCCTTCAGAGAAATATCTACTACCCGGTAGCACTTTCGAATAACATCTATCTTCAGAAAGAGGTCTTGTTGGGCAGCTTCCAGCTTCTCATTTATTTGCAATGCTTGAATTTGGAAGGCCAAAATTTCTATCTAGGTACCTTCGGTTAGCTTCAATCTAGCTTGCATTTGTCTTATGAATTCATCATGTTGAGTGATTAGACACTGGTTGATTTTTGAAATCTAGTGGTTCTCATTAAGATTGGCCTAGAGTTGTTGAATTTGTTGTTGATCATTAGTTCTGATCTTCTCAAAGTCTTAACTCATTCTGTCCTGGAAAGTGTGTTCAGCGATGTATATCTTCTTTTGTAATTGTTCTACCAACATACACGTTTATCGCAGTTTTTTGGCCAAATTGTCCACAGACCATTGATTGGCAGTGCCAAAAACACCTAATGAACCTACAAATTCTTTCGTGAATTCTGTGTCATATAGATCATTCTCGTCATACACCATTCTCTGCCTTTTAGTTATCACTCCATCTTTCTAGTGTGATTCTTTTTTCACAATGGCCTTCCTTTTCTTACTAAAGGAGAAATCTGAGAGAGGCTTCTCTTTGAGTGAGATGGGGGTAAGATCACTTACAAAAATAATTTTGGAAGTAGGGTTTCCAAAGCTGGATTGTAGAGGAGTAAGTGATGTAATGGGAGAAGCAATCTCTGTGGAATGTTGTTGCTCCATGGTATTTGAGATGCTAGCGGGGGTAGTTGGTGACGAGGGATGTGCAATTTCTCCTTGCTTCAGATAAGATTTGAGTTGAGCTAGTGCTTGGGGGCTTAGTTGTCCTAATAATGAGGCTTATAATTATTGTGTCAAAACCTCATAGCTCTTCGCGGTTTCCTAAACCTTGTGTTTACCTGAGTGCTCTGGTTTAGAAGCTGTAGGCATAGATTGATATGCAGGAGGAGTAGCTACCGACTCTCCTTGTAGTATCTTTGGAAGATTGTTTCACCCGTTCCTTTGGAAACTGAGGAAATCAACATGTTGATCTGGGGGTAGGGTTTGGAATATTTTATGTACCTCTTCATAAGACCTAACTCCCCTGAATATTTCGTCATACGGGGAGTTTTCATGAACATATTTTTTCATGTTGAATTGGGTTAGGTGGTTTTCCACAATCTTGTCTGGGTCATGCCTTTTGAATTCAATGTCAACCAATTTGACACCTTCCAGAGCCGCAACCTCCACTTTGGAGTGCCCGAAATACAGTAATGAAAACATGCCAACTTGAATAGGGAAAGTTGGCCATACCTTTTTATGCGCTTCCTTCATCTCTTTGTTGATGTCTCCTATTACTGTTTGGTACGCCACTTCTATGCATACCAGTCGTTCTAGTAAAAATCGTGAGAGATCATGGGGAGGGATCGAGCATCCAAAAACTCTGATATAGGAGAAATTCTCCTGAATAAAACAATTTGCTAGCTTACCCAGATTTCCCATAATCCTATTTGAAATTCGAGGAGGTGGGTAGCCATACAGGGCTGTATGAACAAGAACCACAACATTGTGACATATTTCATAAAATAAGTCCTTGGAGTTTTCTTCCCACGGCCTTGAATGGTAGAAATGAATAGGCACGACACTCATCGGGGTCCAGCTCCAATTCATCAATGGGAAAGGCGTCATGAAGCAGATAACATCCATGATATAGGTTGACATGTAAAAGGGGTCGGGTTGTCCTTTTGATTTTGTTGTTTTGTATTCAACAATTTCCTTGGCCAAGTTATCAGACAAAAATTTGGACCAGTTGAAAGTGTAACCCTTTGCCACCTCATGCATAATGGATATTGTGATGTCCCCAAGGCCAAGCCCAGTTGTAAATCTTGTTTACAAAATGAGTTGTAAAAATGTCTTATAGGATGGTGAGCCAAGTTTGTATAAGCTCGTGGGCTTATGTGATTGTTAGGCCAGAGAGCCTAAAGGTTGGAGGCCAAGGGCCTGATTTTGTACTTGTATGTATGCAACACATTAATAAAATATAAACACTGCCACGTGTAGACCGACCACGATGAATGAGTGATGGGGGACTAAGCTTCCATAGAGTGGGAAAGAAATTAGGGGTTGGAAGGTGGGAAAAGGGGCTAAGTGTTGAGCCTAGGGGCTTAAGCCTTGGGAATAATATTTTATTATTATTCCAAAGAACATGTGCATTTTATGTTTTATTTTTATCCTAATTTCCTGGCAAGGGGAAAACATGCAAAGGGGATGCATGTTGATGGAATGCATGCAGTTCCAAGGGTGACAAGTGTCAACCCTGGTGCATGAAAATAAAATGACCGAGATGAGCCGTGAGAGGGGTCCCTCCTCCATTCCACCCGACTACCTGAGCACGTACGAAGATCTGAATAGTACGACTGACCCAATCTCTGCAAGAATACCTCGTGTGTTCCTAAGAGTGGAGAAGCCTGTGTTCATTTCGGAAAAGATGGTTTCACCCTCTCTAGTTTGAGTCGTGGAGTCTATGTCGATCCTTGCAGGAATTGCTTGTCACACAATCCCAAAAACCATCACCATGAGACCTTGCCGTCATTGCTGAGCCTGTTTGAGAATCCTGTATCTGTATTCTTGGTTGGCTGTGGTGGCCACACAGAGCTGGACTATGCGTGGCTTGCTGGGCAGTGCAAGTTGTGATTGAGCCTGTGTATGACCTCTCTTCAGGTGAGGGAGGTGACTTTTGTTGGAAGAGGCAGGTTGGCAGGCCTGTGAGAAACTCTTTCTAGGTGAGAAAGTTTGTTGGGAAGTGGTTTCTTCTAGAGAGTGTCCAACACCAGCTTCGGGCTCTGAGACTTTCTAATCTGGCATGTTGCCGAGACCTAGAGAGGGAGGTGTAGCACCGATGGACTGTGCTTGTGAAGTTGTATACTCTCGGGTGGAACATGCATGTGGGGAATGAGAGTCTGGAAGTAGTGGGCGTAAGATGGCATCATGGGAAGAATCCTTCCAGACATTCTGTGTTGTTTTCCCTGCAACCTCAGCCTAGCCTAGGATTCCTTGCCTTGGGGTGGAGCTTAGTCCCAGCTTGGGGGTGACCCACTGCTGAGATGATGAGAAATGTGGTCTAAGGCTGGGAGGTTCATGGAAGGCCTACACGTGGTTGGTGGAATCACTAAGGTTTTCAAAGATAAGTATCAGAAGATGTTTTATTCTTAATTTTGCATCTCTGTGTAATTATAACTATCATGTATTCTACTGTGCATATCAATTTAATGTTAATGCTATTGATTGTATATTATAGTAGTAAATAATATATTTACTCTGAGCTCAAATGTATTCTTTTCTTAAATGCATGTGGATTATATAATGCCTATATGAGCTATGTAAAAGAGCGTTACAAATACCCATTCCACAGAGAAATGAGTAGGGATATTCTTCCTGAACAATCTACATAGCATCATGGCTACATATATCATGTGTGAATCCAAAGATGTTGTGGCATATATACCATGAGCATTTGTTCTGAACCTCTCTGGGTGTCCCCACCAAGACTTGACTATATCATGACCTCTTATGGCATACCAGACGCATTCCTTTTGCTCAAACTCCAGAATAAGTGCAACATTGTATGTGTATTTAGGATTAGGGGATATATTATACATTACTTGCATATGTTTGGGTTGGAAAGAGCCAACGATGACCTTCTGATGGTTGATGATGTTTCTGGTTTGGATGTCAACTTGCTCCAAGGCCCAGCTTATCATGTCATTATAAGGCATAAGCCTTGGTCGTGTTTCTATCTTGTGAAGCTCCGACTATGCTATGTGTCTAAGCTTGGTAGTAAAAGAATCATCTTCTTCCTCGCTGGAGCCCTCTGGACAGTTGATGATTTCTCGTTCCATAATTTCAAAAACTTGTGTCTAGGTTTTAGTGGCGTCTGTGGCTCGGGAAGTGGTATGAGAGAGAATGTCTACATTTGGGTTTGAATCTTCTCTGGCCGCAATAGTATTTTTCATCATTTTCCGTGGTTCCATAATATCTAAGAAATCGAGTGAGGTTACCTATTGCAGAGAAAATCCATGAGATTTTTAAACTGATAAGAGCTTGCTAATTGCACAAAGTGCAAATGAATTCAAAATCCAAGTGCTTATATTCAAATAAGATACATTAATTTTCGTATATCTTCACTGACAAAAAATTTATTAGCTTTGATAGGAATGTTTGCCTGGAGATCCATGATCTGCATTTTGAATCATTATCCTAAATTAGTCATAAATGCCATCAATATTTGACGGTTCGTGTTCAGGAGTTTTAGATGAGACAGAGTGATAATTTCTCGAATCCCAAATCTACGAAGGTTAATCCTTGGATAATCACTTTTAAAACCTTAATTAATCATGTTTAAAAAGGTGTGTCAATTTCGAATGTCTTAAGAGTTCAAACTTTGGGAACTTTAAACGTAGCTCGAGAGGAAATTCTTGAAACCCAAAACTGCGAAGTGAATAATTATCTAGTGAAAGTATTAATTAATAATATTTAACTTTAAGCATTTCAGAAATTCAGACTTTGGAGATTTTAGAATATGATACAAAGTAAGCGCCTAAACTCGGAAGTGTGAATTCATTGATTATCTCTTGATCACGATTAACTTAGTTAATTAACATTTAATACTTTGACATTTTGATATTTCGGTGATTCATGCCTTCCTTCTTTGTTTAAATTCTGAAAGGATCATCGCCTGTAGTGGCGTGTTACATATGATGTCATTATGGATGATGTGTATAGGAAAGGGAGGTGCCACATGTTAAGTCAGGGAATACTCAAAGATATACATGTAGTACAAATTTTTTCTTTTAAAGATTTAGGAAAAACAATGAGCGGACACTTTTGGGTTTCAGAGTTTTTGGGTTTTTATTGTTAAGACTTATTGCAACATCTGAAGCGCGAAGCTCTAAAATGACCTTTATTGATTTACCTCTTTAAAAAGTAGGTGGCTCCAAAACTCTGGGGGCTATTAGGATCATTGGATCAAATGGGGAAATTCACCAATGATAGGCATTATGTGTTGCACAACTGAGAGGGGGGGGGGTGAATCAGTTGTCACCGTGCTTAAAAAATTATGCTTCTTTTAAAATATTTTCAAGGCACTCAATGATGATCACAATAATGTAGGGAAATGAGCAATGGCACATTCAACATCAGTCACATATATGCGAAACACAGAGATAGATATTTCCCAAGGAAACCCATACATGGTAAAAAACTCTTCTTCTTTATATGATAAGTATTATTTACATTCTTTACATTATCATACATTTGAGCACCAACTCATTGTGAGGCTACAACCTCTATTTTGCAAGCTACAACTTGTTGAGAGCACCAACTCTCTGTTTTTATCTAGCACCCACTAGAAGGAAGCACCAACTCCCTGGTTTTTCTAGCTCCAACTAGAAGGAAGCACCAACTCCCTGGTTTCTCTAGCACGAACTAGAAGGAAGCACCAAATCCCTGGTTTCTCTAGCACTAGCTCCCTATGTTCAAACCCCCACTTGAACCTCTGAGGACACCAGTCCTCCCTAGCACCTCCCAACCTCCCTGGATTATGAATATGAAATACTGAAACCTATTACAGTGATATAGTGCTCAATAATAGCTTACCAGTCTCATCACTATTCTGCAAGTTTTTGCTACTCAGACTTCCTAATTGTCTTCCAGCATGCATCCGCTGCCCATTCTGTTCTTCTGCTTTTATTCTCTGTGCGCCATGTCCATTCACTGCATAGTTATTCTTCTATTCTTTTCAGCTGCTGCACTCTGATCCTTCTTCATGCATGAACCACCTTCAACAACATCCACCGCAATCTCAAAAACAACAACAACCCCATCTCTTCCCTGTACTGTGTATTTATAGCTTTTGTGCACCTTGTGCATGCAATGCGTGCAATACCTCTGCTTCACACCATTCTAATATCCTCCACAACTCGAGTGCTCTGTCTGATCATCATCGTGACTCTTCAACTTCTCTAGCCATTTTTCCACTTGTTCAGCATCACTGTATGTTATGATGAGATTCCTCAACCTCTCTAGCAGTTGAGACTCTTCATCTTCTCTGTGAGAGTCGAGCTCACCTTCTCTATTCCAATTACAAGCTTCAATGCTCATCTAGCTGTCAATCACCTCCACGAGCATCTTCATCCCTCTTAAAGATTCCCAGAGACTCTTCATCTCCTCTGTCAATCACCCCGAAGTGTCTTTGAGTCCTCTGGCAGAAACCATCAGTGGTTTCTAGCAGTTACACTGTGACATGCAACAATAGCCCTTTGATTATGCTCAGATTCATCTGCATCGTTGGATTTACTCTGATGGTTTCTTGTGTTATTTACCTGTTTCACACTTTCGCAATTCAGAGATTCTGTGATGAGACATCTTGAGTCTCTATGTCATGATCCCTGAAACGCCAAAAAGAAGCTTGTCTGCATGTACTCTTCTCTTCATCTCTTCGATGGTGTGACCACCGGCTGATACCAGGTGCTTATGCATGAAGAGCTTTCTCTATTTCGCATTTTGTGAGTCTGGAGATGAGGCATCTCGAATTTCCAAGTCGCGATCCCCGAAACTATGAGATGGAGCTAAGATCAATGGTCCACGATATTGATGAATCTACAGTCCAGATCTCATCGTGAATTCGCATCTCGCAATTCCTTCGATGGAGGTTCTTTTCACTCCAAGTCCCGATACGTGAAGCTTCGAGATGGATCTTAGATCAATGGTCCAGAACACTTGGTGATCTGACGGTCCATATCTTATCGTGAGTTTGCATCTTGCGATTCTTGTGATGGAGGTTCGCATCACTCCAAGTCGCAATACGCAAAGCTCCGAGATGGAGCTTAGATCAACGGTCCAGAATAAACCTTGATCTAATCACTGGGATTAAATCGTGATTTCGCATATCACGATTTCAATCGTTTTGTTTCTTACCTCTCCAAGTCGCGATAGACGAAGCTCCGATATGGAGCTTAGATCAATGGTCCAGAACAAACCTCAATCTCACGGCTGAGATTGTTTCACAATTTCGCATATCGTGAAATCGAGAGGTTAGGGAACCCCGTTCCTTTGACTTTTCGGTCAGCGATATGATGATCTTTCACCATGTGTCCTATGGATCAATGGTCCACGACTGTCCCCGATGGATGGCCAGGATTCCTTCACAGTTTTGGGGAGTTGGATGACTCTTGGACTTATCCTCCTTGCAACTTCACCATATCTAACGGCTATTGAGCCTTCATAGATACCCCAGATCATACAACCCAAATCTTCTCGCGATTTCGCCACTTCGTGATTTCTTATTCGCCTTGTAGCTTCACCATATCTAACGGCTATTGAGCCTTCGTAGATACCCCAGATCCTACGACCCAAATCTTCTCGCAATTTCGCCACTTCGCGATTTCATCCACCTTCACGATTTCACCACTTCGCAATTTCGTCCACCTTGCAATTTCATCACTTCATGATTTCACTGTTCTTTCCATCGTTGTTCTTTTCCATCACTGATCTTTTCCATCAATGGAAATCTTACTCCCAACTGTAAACCTTCCAACAATCTCCCCCTTTGGCATTTGTTCGCACCCAATTCGTCACCTAGTGAGAAAATCGAGGGTGCTTACATGCCCTGTTGGGTCTTGCAGGGCATGACAGCTATGGAAGAAAAGGTTAGAGAATACAGAACAAACTACAAGCTAATATCAACTGAAAACAAATTAAAACTGTGAAAAGAAACAACAAACACCAAAAGAAAAAAGACAGATGTCACCAATGGTTTTGAGCTGGTTAATTGATGAAATCGGAGCACGATGAAGGAAGAGAACTGTGGTTCCTTCTTCCCCCAACGGAAGGATCTTGAGGCCCTCGCAAAGTTTGCTTTCCTTACAATGAGAAGAACTCAGTATGACAGTGAAAAAACTCCCAGCGATGTTGCCAATGTGTTATCGTTAAAGAATGAGTCCTTAACAATCTTAGCAGCATAACAATGCCTGAAAATTCCTTGCGAAAACAATGTATCTTCATGGCTTTTTATAGAATATCCTCAGGCGATTATGTAACCTCTTCAAAGTGTGAAAAGGGGCCCTTTAGGGATTCCTTAGGTCATTAACCCACCTACCCTGTGGATTCGGCTCAGATTTGGGAGTCAAATCAGATTGGGAGCCGGTCCGTGAGTGGTTGAGAGGCCAACCAATTCATAAATGTTCCGTTTTAGCAGGTGCGTGGGTTTTGTCGTTGAAAGCCGCACGTCATGCGCGCATGCGCACAGAGTACATTCTTGTCCTGCGCATGTGCGCGTGCACCAAACTACTGTGAAGCGCCCTTCAATTTTTGGTTACTTTGTATAGTTTTTGACCCCTCTGGAATGTTGTGAAATTAATTCAGTGCCATGAATGACTTCATTGCTATTTTGACGATGCGGAGTTCTTGTCGCCATGTGCGGACGAAATTTCAGTGATAACAGATGCCCCCTGATGGATGAGTTTAGGAGCATACGTATAGCCGAAATCCATCAATGTTTCTTCTACTGAGAATGTTGTTGTAAGGGAAAGCAATAGTGGGACCGTTCGGAGCGATCCGTTGGAGAAAAAAGGAACCGGTATCTTGACCTTCTAAGAGATGTGCAGAAAAAATATACAACTGTGTACAAATGAGGCGGGCATGCCCCATGCTCATTTTTATGTAACTATGAAAAAAAATGACGAAAGTGTTGGTGTAGACAACTGTAGCGCCCTCGGGGGCGGTAATAATAAAGGCAGAAGACAATTCTACAAAGGAACATACTCTGAATAATAGGAAATGATCGCGGTAATAAGCAGCGATGATGATGTGGGCATTGATGGCCCTACCAAGTTCAGAGGTCTTCGGCAAATGACAAAAATAACTGCAATAGTCGCAAAGTA
>SNQJ01S0070889.1:751-20370 GCA_010110895.2 Picea sitchensis
AGGGCTAGATCCCAACTTCAAAAGCGGTTGGATAAATTTACCTCTCGTAGATTTTTTCTTCTGAACAACCTCTAGGAAATTTATAGAGCGCTAACAAGTTCAACGCTTCAACAACGCACCAAAAAAACCCTAACTACCAGACCTTTCGACAACACCTACGAAGTAGATGAAGTCTCACCTGAGGTACAGACAGGGGGGGTTGCAGGACTCAAGTGTCTATAATATAGCTGGGACACTGATCTATGATTAAAACACTTTAACAAATAACTTAGCCAATAATATGCATTATTCTTTAGCCTTTATTCACATCGCAAGTTACACCTTGGATCTAGATCAATGCAGTAATAACTAAGATCTAATACTTTCATTCACTTAGCACATAACATTAACTCAGATCTAGCATTCATTCACATTGTTAAGCACTAAGCTACTACATCAGATGCATTCATCAATCAACACTAAGAAAAGAGAAACATAAACACCATGAACACATTGCACAAACCACAATAACACAGGATATACATGGTTCACCCCAGTGTGGGGCTACGCCCACCAACTCTTCTTCTCTTCTTTATTAGTCTCCTTCAATCTTCTTACATGCACAGAGCCACAAATCCAACTCCACCCAGTACAAAAGATCTACACGCACCTCGCCAGATCCTCCTTCCCCAAGTAGGACCAAAGCACAAATCCTCACACAGTATATCTACACCAAGCACTTACAAAACACTTGCACTTAGCTCTCATTAGCACTAAGTCATCAACCTACTAGGTCTACTTCTTAAATCACCTAACTACTTATTTATACATTAAAAAAAGGGGCCTCAACATGGGTGAGACTATGGGTCGACATCCCATACCCATTACATAAACCCTAAAACCCAGAAAAAACCACAAAAACTGCAAGATCCTGTGATCTCCACTTCGCCTGAGTGCTCCGTCTTCGACTAGCCTGTCGAAGTCCAAAAAATGGTCAAACACGACCAAGGTTGTCCCAAAACTTGGTCTAGGGCCAAAAGGCCCCCAACACTCACTTGTGACTCATCTCGGGTCACTCTGATCTGGGAAACTTTGCTTCGAAGGCCTCAATCTTAGCTAGAGCTGCCTCGACTTGCTGCTTCGTCAGAGCCTCCTGCTCAACGAAATCCTGAATGAATTTCTTGGTGACAGGCCCTTCTAGGCATTGTTCCACTGTTGTGACCACCTGTTCCAGCTGTGATCCTTATCCCTCAATATCTTCAAAGAGGGTGTAGGCTTCATCCTACACCGGCTAGATTCGCTGTGTCACCTCCATCACTCTGCTATGGATGGCAGTGACCTGCTGTTGAATTACGTGTTGTTGTTGTGCTCTCTTCATCTTCTCCACTATTATAAGAAACTTCAAATGCACTTGCACTGTCGATGCCTATTGCTTCACTTCCTGGAGTTGTGCCTCCAATTTTCTCAGTTCTAGGTCCTCTGCAAGGCGCTCATAGGTCTGCTCACTTCAATCACCGAGTTCCTTGCATTCTGCGGCCAATGCTCTGATTCTTTATACTGCGCTACTGACAATTTGTTCCCTCTGATCTCAGACTTCTTATAGAGTTCTTGGTACTTCTTACAGTTCTAATTCTGCTACTCGTTCTTGAAGTTGTTGAATGGCTTCAACGAGCTTCCCCACTTGGCTATCAGCTATTTCTTCTTCCATCAGGGCCAAGCTCAGCACAAAGAGAAGTGTTCTAGCCACTGTCTCCTTGACCATAGTATGCTCCGCAACAAACTGGTATTTTTCTCTCTGAATATGCTCTCTGTCCTCCTCAAAGTTCGCTCTCATGTCATATTTTTCTTGCTGCAGAATTCGAATTTGCTCTAGGGCTTCCTCCTTTGCTTCCTTCAAGGCCTCTGTGGAATGTTCTTTTTCCTCCTGTACTCGACGCAGGCACGCCTCTATAGCATATGCTATCCTTCGTAGTTGGGTGGGATCATCTCCCAATTCTACAGCTTCTAATGCTAACAGCGCAGTAGACACTACGCGGCTCGAATAGAGGGCTTGTTGTACCTCCTTCAACTCTGCCTCGATTCTGTCATACATTGTCTTCTGTTTTTCTTCATTTCACTGCAATATATCCTTCGAAGTATCTTCTAAAAATGCGATGATGAGGTCAATATCATCCACCATGAACACATTCTGTGACTATGGCTTATTGGCTCATGAATTCTTCGTTGTTGAGGGTTTCTTCGGAGAAACCTTCCTCTTCTTTGATGTCTCGGCTTCTGTTAGGAGATCCTTTGGTGGTGTTACTTCACACTTTTGTTACTTGTCTTTGTTCCCTTCCTCCTCTTGGTTTACTTTGTTTCCTCCTCCTCCTCTAGGTGAGTGAAGTTTAGTTTCCTTCGATTTGTTGTCCTTGTCCTCACTGTCGATGTCCTACAATTCCTCCTTTTTCTTCTTCTGCTTGCCACTGCCTTTTCCATCATGTTCGACCCAGGTGACTAATGGGCTTCCAATGATATCAGGGTTGGAGAACTCAGTATATTCTATTGGTACAAGGAAATTTGCAGGCCATTCCTTGGTTATCTCCTCCATATCGTCCTTAGTCAATTTATAGTATGATTGCAGCTCCTCCTTGTATTTTGTCTCCGCGCACAGTGATATATATGAAGTGTTGATCTGCATGGAACTTCACAAGTGGCCTGAACTGATGGAGCATATTCGGCATCATGTGAGGGAAGGATTCAATGGCCCTCTTCAGCTGCAAGTAGTACATGTGGAACACTGCATTTGACTTCCATTGCTTCACCATGTCACTCGAATACCAGAGGGTGTTGAACCTCGTGGCCAGGGGTTCTAATGGCTCAACTTCATGGAATGTTTCTCGCTCTGGCATCTCCCAAGAGACAAATGCTATGAGAATTAGTAACTAGCTGAAGTGCAACTCATAGCCTTGGTCCTATGCTTCGCGATAGTCCTTGTCCAACTTGTTGATGAGGTAACTCACCCAGTTCATCTGCATCCCTTCAACGCACTTCCCTGCGAGGTCGATGACAAACCCCATGACTTGCATTGGTCTGTTCTTCCTGATGAGATTACTAGCGATCAACTGGAAATCTAGGTGCAATGCGCCATATTAGATGGAGGCTACCTTGTAGCCTCACTTCCTCTTCTCCACATCGCCATATGCCTCCTTGCTTCAATGCGCCAAGGAATGATCCGACGTCTTTCCTGGGTAGAACTGATGTAGATTTGTTCCTTGCATGGTTAGTCCGGTGATAAGGTGGATCAGTTTCAAATCCATAGTAATGCGCCTATCCAACCATAGATACCTGACATGGGAGCACGATAGGGGGAGTTTAACGCACACGTTAACCTCCTGATGTCTACCAAAGTGTGGGATCTTCATGACATTCAATATTGTTGACCTCGCGATCTCCTTGATCCATGGTTGGGGAACTATATTCAGCTTCTTCCCAGTCATTTTCATCAGGTAGTGATGTGGTGCGAGAATTACATAAGTTTTCCTATCTCCCAGGTTAAAGTTGCTTATCTTAAGAGTTGGGATCAATCCTAACTGAGGTCCTACTACACGTATCCCCTTTGGGAGGTACACAGTGATGAGCGTGTACTTGAATTCATGCAGGACACTATCACGACTAACCATGCTAGCCAAAGGCAGGATGTAGTTGGGCAAGATCGATGGGATGAGCTTCGCATTCTCCAGGTCATCGTGGTGCTTTATTCTTTTCTCAGTTGTTGATCGACTAGATCGATGTGAAGTCGAGGCGGATGGTTGCAATCCTCCTGTCGATGAGGCCTGTACTCCTATGGACATGACCTTCTTAGCCATAAGGTTGATCAATATTTCTTATACGGACTTCTCTACTATGCTAAGGTCACTCAACATGCACACTCATAATCAAATTTCTCTGGTAGGTGAACAAACACTCAAGGTAAACAAAATGGGTGGCGAGGTCTCAAAAGCATAGCGCGATAGCAAACAATTCTCTTGTTAGCTTGGATGATCACAATTTGAAAAAGTGTCCCCGGTGAGGCATTTGACGAATTAAATAAACAATGTCATAACAGGTTCCTCCAATGGATAAAAAATCCTCAATCAATACAATTCCATCCGTTATTGCATGGTCCCAATGGTTCAATGTCGATCTTTCCAATAATAACTGCGGTTCTAGCCGTTCTGGAGCATCGCTCTAACAGTCAAGATGCCTCCAACGGTCATATAGCTTCGACTTGGCGAAGTGCCATTCTGCGTTGTTCTTCTATTCCGGCGAGGTTCAAGTGTTGTAAGCCTTCTTTCTACGAAGTCCTCTCTGGAACTTCCTGCAATTTTTCTAACTTTGCTTTCTTCTTACTAAGATTTCTGGCTTTCTTTCCTGTGATCTGAGTCTCTAGGTTCCTCTTTCCATTTTTATTCTTATTTTGTCCTAGTAAAGGGACTTCGCATTGCTGAGGTCTTTCACAGGGTTCGAGGGTAATACTTCTTCTCTTATTATTTCTTGGGTAGTTGCTCTTCTCTCCTACATGGATAGATTCTTTAAGCCTTCTTGTGTTCTTTCAACTTTGACAGCTAGGTCTCTGGCCCTCAGTTGCTTCGACTTGTCCTCTTGTTCTTCTCTTAGTCATTTTGTTTGCTTGGATATGAAGTCACTTAATTATTTCTTTTTATGTTTATGGATTCCTCTTCTTCCTTCCTTCGGATCTAATCTTTCTCATTCCAGGTCCTTCCAAACAAAAGTGCAAAGAGAGCATTGTTCTCAACAAACTTAATGACCTCAAATTCTTCTTCAGTCGATGCACCATGGGCTATCATAGGTACATGAGTAAGTATTCCACATAGGGTTATCATCTTTCCTTTAAACAATCATATTCCTCCTAATGAAGGAATCATCGCAGGCCTTCCCAAATTTTCCCAAGTGCTTTCTGTCATAATATTCACCTATGTTTCTTCATCCAGAACACAGTCAATGTTGAAGTCTCCTATTCTTGTTTCTATGCACTCCTTCTCTTTTAAGATCTCTGGTAAACTTATGTCTCTGTGATCATTCAGGGTTTATTTCATCTGCAATAATATAGCCTCTAATTCCTTTTGGTTCTCTAATACATCCTTAGTCTCTTGACCTTCTTCAGAGTTTTCTTGTTTCATGTTCATCTTCTCAACTTTAGCAATCATTCTAGGGAAATCCAAAACCTCATGACCAACAAATTTACAACAAAGACAAATAGGACCTATACCAGGGCATTCCTTAGCAAGATGTCTTGGTCTTCTGCAACTATAACAAAGAGTCAATCCTCTCTTTCTCTTAAATGATCCCCAACCTTTCCTGTACTACGCACTAGGATCAAAGTGATGGACCTACAATAAATTCTTTCTAGGGTTCTGCATCCACTCGTTAGTCCAAAAATTATTTCTATGCATAGGGATAACATATCTTTCACTAGCTCTATCAAATTTATTCAGATCAAATCTTCTTTCTTCTAGTTGTGCCTTAGTTTTCAGACTAGGATAAAATCTGTTAAACATACCTAGATCCATACTTTTGAAGCAAACATTTCCACTTATCTTACCATTATCAGAGCACAAAGATTTAATATCTTACCTCTTTTCTTCAGATCAAACTTCTCTTTTAGCACAGAGCTTCGTAAGTCAAGTAGAATACTGCTCACTACAATGACAGATCTATGCACAAAGCTTTCTTTTCTTCAGTTCCCAACAATCACAGTTTCAGGTCCCGACAACAGAACCATTTGTTGGCACAGGGGCAGACCCAAGGTTCNACTATCGGCCCTTTCGGCAACACCCATGAAGCATATGAAGTCTCACCCGAGGTAGAGGCAGGGGGGGTTGCAGGACTCAAGTGTCTAGAACTTAGCTGGGACACAAATATGTGATTACAACACTTTAACAAAGCACTTAGCCAATAATATGCATTAGTCTTTATCCTTTATTCACATCACAGGTTACACCCTAGATCTAGATCAATGCAGTAACAACCAAGATCTAATACTTTCATTCACTTAGCACATAACATTAACTCAGATATAGAATTCATTCACATTGTTAAGAACTAAGCTACTACATCAAATTCATTCATCAATCAACACTAAGCAAAGAGAAACATAAACACCATGAACACATTGCACAAAGAACAATAACACGGGATATAAGTGGTTCACCCCAGTGTGGGGCTACGTCCACCGACTCTTCTTCTCTTATATATTAGTCTCCTTCAATATTCTTACATGCACGAAGCTACAAAGTCAATTCCTCCTAGGACAGGAGATCTGAGTGCACCTCACCAGATCCTCCTTCCCCAAGTTGGATCAAAGCACAAAGCCTCACATAGTCTGTCTGCACCAAGCACTTACAAAACAATTTCACTCAGCTCTCATTAGCACTAAGCCATCGACCTACTAGGTATACTTATTACATCACCTATCTACTTATTTATACATTACAAAAAGGGGCCTCAATGTAGGTGAGCCTATGGGATGACATCCCATACCCGTTACATAAACCCTAAAACCCAAAAAAAACTGCTAAAGGGCGAGATCCCACGATCTCTGCTTCGCCTGGGAACACCATCTTCGACTAGCCTGTTGAAGTCCCAAAAATGGTCAAACATGACCAAGGTTCTCCCAAAACTTGGTCGAGGACTAGCATAGAGATTTATGTCGGTAACCTTTAACTGAGAGAAAAACAACCTTCCTTGGTGCCACACCTCTCAACTCTTCATTGTATTAATTTTACCATTCACAATACAATATATACAATATTTTAGGTATTTCATATCTTCCAAAACCCTAATCCATTAATCCAATATTAATTTTAAAAATCGCTAAAAATAGCGAAAAAATGCTAAAATATCAAAACCCGCTAAAAATAGTGAAAAATGCTAAATAGAAAAAACCGTCCAAAAAAACATTTTGGGGCACTACCTCAAACCCTGTTGGCTCTGAGCTAATGCCTAGAGCTGACGATTAGGGGGGAAATCCTGGGCCCCCTGAGACTGCTCCTTGGTTGGCATAGGCGTACACCAACAAGTGATGGGATCGTCAGACATTATCTTCAAATTTGACGCCCTGCACCCCCCCCCCAACACACATGCAAAGAATATAACATACACCCACCGTTCTCTCACTTATTGTTTTCTTTTCATATAGGGGGTCACATGATTACATAATTAACAATCTAGGGTAGTAATGCCTATTGTTTCTCTACACACGAAGAACTTCTCAATGCTCACGGACTTTGTCAATGAATCTGCAACATTATTCAAAGTGTCAACCCAACAACACCTTCTTGTATCCAACCATGTCTCTCACAAAGTGATACTGAACATAAATATTCTTTGTCTTTGATTGATAATTTGGGTTCTTTTCCGGGAAGATTGCACTATGATTGTCATAGTCTAATCTTATTGTTTCTTGTACCAACCCAATACCTGAACACAATCTCTATAACCATACTAATTCCTTGCATGCATGAGTGGTTTCCATGTATTCAAATTATGTAGTTGAGAGTGCCACTACAACTTGTCTTTTTCTCATCCAACTAATTGCTCCTCCAAATAGATTAAACACATACCCACTTGTTGATCTTCTGCGATCCAGATCTCCAGCCCAGTCTACATCAACAAACCCATGTATGTCCAACACTCTATACAATCTCAGTCTTCCTTGGTAGCACAATCCATAGCTAGAAGTGCCACACAAATACTTGAAAACCCTCTTTGTTGTTTTCCAATACTCCTTTCTAGTTTTGACATATACCTTCTCAAAACTCCCACTGCATGTGCAATGTCCAGTCTAGTACAGACCATTGAATACATCAAGTTGTCAACCACACTAGCATACAAAATATGGGACATGACCTATTCCTCTTCATGTGACGCAGATGCCCCCACCTCAGCAGGGTCTGCTGACCTCCCAGTCTATGGATCTTCAACTCCTCTGAGCTGAAATGGATCCTTGGTCTCTGCTGGAACCTTCAACACATTTAAAGCATAGGTCCTTTTACGAACTCCACCTGTGTGATCAAGCACTAGGCACAAGCTCCTCCCACGCGACCACCAACAATGACCACGAGCCTAACACAAAAGGATTTTCGCGTTTCTTGATTTCAGGACTTCTATTTTGAATCACCCCGACTCCTCCAATTCCCAAACTCTGAAATAGGGCTTAATGATCCCTATCTCCTCCCATAAATTATTCATTGATGTGACCTCCAACTGCGACCTAGGGTCCATCTCTTGGCATGTTTTGAGACTTCTCGTATCAGGAACTTGTGAAGCATCTCTCTCCCCTTCCCCCGAAGTGTGAACTCACGATGACCACTATGCCAGATCAATGGTCTTCGTTTATCGTGATCCGACGCTCTAGATCCTCTCTTCCCAAATCAGAATTTTGCGTTTCATGAGTCTGGAAGTGGACTCCCCTCTTCCTTCTGACTCCCAAATTTCTGATTTCTCCCTCTCACGAAAGGGATCAATGATTAGATCTCTCCTTGATATCGACAGATACTATCCCTCATGATCTTGCAAGTGTTGAAAGACTCTCGCCCTTGTCCTTCCCACAGATCTACTAGATCCAACGGTCCACAAAAATCGACGTTTCTCCCTTGAGGAATTTCCACCATCCGTCGAGACTCTCAGTGTCTCTTGGCCAAATAACTCAGTGTCAACCCTTATGAGCTTGTTTCCACGAGGTAACTTCAACCCTTGTCTTTTCTCTGAACTTCCCTCAACTCTATCCTTTCTGAGATTGATCCTTGTTGCAACTCAAGGATTCAAAAGAATCATGCATGCACTCCTTGCGACTTCCACAACAACCTTTGGTTATTTGATAACTGCAAATCTGCGCTCCTTGCAACAAAAGTTCTTCAACCACTCACTTGGGTTGGAAAAGTCTAAGACTCTCCTTAGCCTGCGCACACCTTGCACGAATCTGTGCTCTACCTGCACTTCTACTGATATAAGTTAACACTATCTCTCCTAAGCTTTTCTGAGGTAAAACTTAGAATCTTTTCGACGCACTCCTTGTAGACTTCCACTGCACTCATTGTAGGAATTCTTAGGAAGAGAAACAATTTAAACTCATACTCTCCTCACAGACTTCATATATTCAACATGAAATCACATACATATGGCATTGAAACAAATGCATAACAAAGAATATACGTAGACTGTAAACATACGATTCAATAGATACATACAACATTCATAATACACCATGAAATTGAATCAAAGCATTCTTATATTAATTCAAGTTCTTCTGTACATGGTTCAATAGCAACACCTATCTTCTCATACAATTTCTATAGTCTTTGTTCTTCTCTGCTCTCCTATGCTCTTCGTTTTTTCTCTACTTCTCATACAATGAAAATTGATAATACAATACATCTACGAGGGAGTCTTCTTGATTTTTCCCTCCTACAACCTTAAGCTATCTTATCGAAATTAAATACTAGCATCTATTTTACATTTATTACAATACATGTCCACAACCGACATATGAGATCGAACGCTCAAGATCTGTATTACAATTCCCAAAACATTAAAATAAGTTACATCCTTCCATCTATTACATTAATGTGTTTTCTTTTGAAATTTCAAAATGTCTTCAAAATGCACGCTGGTGTATATCTAGCTATCCTCCACTTGCGCTTGCTGACGATGCTCTTGCATCTTACTCCACTGGCTGAAAAATTCATGGACTATTGTCCATGAGCTCCTGCACTGACTGTCCATGTTTCTGGATATCTTCTTTACTTTCCCAACTGGCATCCTCAATCGGGTTTCCTTTCCACTTTACCAAATATTCAAAATATGTCTTCCTTTGGGTTTTCTTGCTAACTCTCTGATCAATGATCTTTTCCATATGCGTCTTTTCAGCTACATTCATCTATTTGAGCCATTGAATTTCCTTATGATTCTCTGCTCCATCTGCTCTGTAAGGATACATATATGCTACGTTGAATATGGGTGACATGACCACATCATCTGGAAATTCTATCTCATAAGCATTTGCCTCAAACTTCCTCAAAATTTTACAAGACCCTATTTTCTTCATTTTCAGCTTATTATATGTTCCCCTTGAAAACATTTCTTTTATGAGATGTGCCAAAACTAAATCTCCCACTTCTAATTGAATCTCTCTCCTGTGTTGATTTTCTCTACACTTGTATTCCTGGTTAGAACTCTTCAATCACTCTCTAATTTTACTGTGGAGCTCCTAAATCTCTGCTACAAAATCTTCCACTCCAACACTCCTGAACTCACTCTTCTCTAAGTCTCTCAACTCAGATACTCCCCTTGGATCAATTCCATATAGTATCTGGAATGGGATCTGTCCTGTGCTCCTATTAGGTGAGTCATTATACAAAAATTCCGCTTGTGGAAAAATCTGATCCCATTGACTGTGATGTTCAGTTACTAAACTCCTCAATAAGTCCCCCAAACTTTGATTTACTACCTCAGTCTTTCCATTCGTCTGAGGGTGATATGCTGAGCTAAAAGATAAATTCATCCCCAACTTTGTCCATAGTGTTCTCTAGAAATGACCAACAAATTTGGTATCTTTGTCTGAAGCAATACTCTTGGGTAAACCATTAAGTCGAACAACTTCTTTGAAAAACAAATTCACAATGTATGTTGCATCACTGTTTTTCTAAAACGAAATGAAATGTGCCATTTTGGAAAATCTATCGACTACCACACATATGGAATCACAACCTCTCTGTGTCCTTTTCAATCCTAACACAAAATCCATGCTTACCGCATCCCACGGCCTCTCTGGTATTGGCAATGGTTGATATGACCCTGTATTCTGTGTTTTCCCCTTTGTGTGCTGGCAGATTCTACATTTGTTCACAAATCTCCGCACATCTGTCCTCATTCCTGGCCAATAATACAAACTGTTCAGTTGCACAAATGTTTTGTCATGGCCAAAATGTCCAGCCAATCCCCCACTATGTTTTTCCTTCAAAAGGTTTTCTCTCATAGAACTCTTCGAGATACACAACTGATTTCCTTTGAATAGTAGTCCATCCTGAATTAAATATTCAATCCATTGGATCCTATCTCTTAAAACAGGATTCTCACATCCTTTGTAAGCTTCCTTGAAATCTGAATCATCTTTGTACATTTCCTTAAGGCTATCAAAACCTAAGGTATTCACTCGAAACTCCTGCAGAATCAAACATTTCCTGCTCAAGGCATCAAAAAACTTGTTATCATTTCCAAAAATGTGCTTTGTAACAAAAGTAAAGTTCTGCATGAACTCAACCCATTTTGCATGTTTCTGGTTCAGTTTCTCCTATTTGGTTATAAACTGTAAGGCCTGGTTGTCGCTATACAAAACAAATTCTTTTGGAACCAGGTAGTGTCTCCATTTTTTTCAGCACCTATATGACTACACAGAACTCTTTATCATAAGTGGAGTAATTTATTTTTGCCTCATTCAATTTCTCACTGAAGTATGCAACTGGTCTATTGTCTTGACATAAGACTACTCCAATCACAAATCCACTTGCATCACATCTCACTTGAAATGTTTTACTAAAATCTGGCAGAACCATAACTCATTATTCGGTTATATTCTCTTTCAACAACTTGAAACTTTTCTTTTCCTCCTCTGTCTAGTGAAAAGTTTTATGTCTTTTCTTGACTGTGTCCATCATTGACGCACAAATCCCACTAAAATTTCTAATGAACTTCCTGTAAAAACTGGCTAGTCCATGGAAACTTATGACTTCAAATATATTCTTTGGAGAAGACCATTCATTGATTGATTTTACCTTCTCTGGATCCATCTTCAACTCATTCAATGAGATAAAAAAAACCTAAATAAATAAGTTATATCTTCATGAAAGACAACTTCTTCAGATTTATCAACAACTTCTCTTGTTGCAACCTCCTCATTACTGATTTTAAATGTCTCAAATTCTCTTCCTCAGTCTTACTGAAGATCAATATATCATCAAGATATACAATTACAAACTTTCCAATGAAATCTTTCAATACTTCATTCATCAATCTCATAAAAGTACCTGGCTCATTCGTCAATCCAAATGACATGACAATCCATTCATACAGTCCTTCATTCGTCTTGAATGTTGTCTTCCATTCATCACCTTCCCTCATTATAATATGATGATATCCTCTTTTCAAATCAATTTTTGAAAACAAAATTGCCCCACTCAAGAAATCCATCAAGTCATCCATTATGGGTAAAGTAAATCTATACCTGATGGTGATTTTGTTTATAGCCCTCGAGTTTGTACACATTCTCCGTCCACCATCCTTCTTCGGACTTAACAATGTTGGTACAACACATGGACTCAATCTTTCTCTAATCAACCCTTTATCCATCAAATCCTAGACTTGCTTCTTAACCTCTTCATTCTCATGCAACGTCAATCTGTATGCTGCTTTGTCTGGTAAAATCGCTCCTGGTATAAGGTCAATGTGATGGATTATACTTCTAATGGGAGGGAACGAACAAGGTAAACTGTCCACCACTATATCAACGAAATTCTCCAACAGTTCCTGAATTTCCTCAGGTAGATCATCTACCGAAGTACTGGTCAAGATGACTCTAGGTTTCCTAACCACAACAAACTGCATTTCTTCATCTTTCTTGACTTCATCAAGAATTACCTTCCCACTCATGAGAAGCATAATATTTCTTCCTTCTTCTTTCGCCTTCTTGTCTTCAATTGGCAACAACATATGCATCCTACCATTCTTTTCCAAGGTGTAGTTGTTCTTTCTTCCATCATGAATAACATTTATGTCATATTGCCAAGGCCTCCCCAAAAAAAGATGACAGATATCCATGGGAATTACGTCACATAAAATCTCATCTCTATAACCCGCTACCTTAAATTCAACTAAACATTGTTTAGTGACTATTACCTGATGTTCTTTTTGCAACCACAAGACTTTATACGGGCTTGGATGTGCAATGGTCTCCAATTTGAACTCCTCCACCATCTCTATGGATACTAAGTTATCTGTTCTTCCACTGCCAACTATCACCTTTCATACCCTATCTTTGGTTTTGCAAGAAGTCCTAAACAAATTGTTCCTCTGGACTAGATTTTCCATCTCTTTCTCTCGCTTCAAGAGAATCTTCCTCATCATCAAGGATCTTCCACCTTCTGCATCTTCTGCCTCAACATTCCGCCTTTGCGCTTCTGAAATGTGAGCTTCGCTTCCTCCATATATTTTTATATTGGGACATTCCAAAGACTTGTGTCCTATGTTCCCACAGACAAAACACTTTACTTCACCTCCTCCGCCTCTTCCTCTCGATCGAGGAAAAGTGTTCTTGTCGACATATTGTCTTCCTTGTGAACTTCCTCCCCTTTCTAGGTGGTTATGAGGCTTCTTTTCTTCATCCTTTGGGATTTTTTACTTTTTCCTAGAAAATTGATTTGCCTCTACTCTGATTTCTACCTCTACCACTTTGACCTTGTTTTCGAGCCAATTTTTCTTTTTCCTTCAAAGAAACCTGATAAGCATCTTCCACATTTATGATTGTCGCCATGCTCATCTCATCCTCAATCTCATATCTCAGGCCATTCATATATCTGGTGAACTTTTCATCATCACTCTCATGATGACCAACTCTGATGTTTAACCTGTAAAACTCTTTTGTATACTCCTTCACTGTCATCCCTTTCTGTCTCAAATTTTGCATTCTTAGAAATAGATTGATTTGATAATCTCTGGGAATGAATTTGTATTTCATCTTCACTACAATTCTATCCCAGCTCTTAATTCTTTGTTTTACTTTGCAATGTTTGTCATCCTGCAGTTCATCCCACCACAATGTTGCATGTCCCTTTAGTTTAGTGACAATGTTCTTAACTTTCTTATCTTCTTCAACATCCTCATAGTCAAAGTATTTATCTAGAGCTCTAAACCAATCTAGTAGCTCCTCAACATCCAATTTGCCTTCATACATTGGGATGTCTAACTTTTCTCTGGAACCTATTCTTGCAACATCTTTAAATAGACGTTCTTTTGCAACATCTTTGACTACAACTTCTTCTGCTCCTTCTTCATTCTCACTTTCTACCTCACTGATATCTCCAGTATCAGGGGTTTATCTCTGTGTTGTCTCCATAGCATCTAACTGAGAACAAAGTTATCTCATTTCCCTCTCCACGACTAGATCGGATAAGTTCTTTCTGGACGTCTCCTTGGCGGCATTGTTTCAAATTCCACCACACAGAATTTAAATCACAACTTTCCTCTGTCTTATCTTTCTTACAGAAAACAATAGTTGTAAGCTCTGATACCACTTGACACAGATTCCCCAACCTCATTAGGGTTTTCTGACCTCCTAGTCTATGGATCTTCAACACCTCTAAGCTGAAACGACTCCTTGGTCCACGCTAGAACCTTCAACACATGTAAACCACAGTTCCTTTTATGAACTCCACCTGTGTGAGCAATCACTAGGTGCAAGCTCCTCCCACACGACCACCAATAGTGACCACGATCCTAACCCAAAAGGATTTTCATGTTTCTTGATTTCGGGACTTCTATTTCAATTCTCCTCAACTCCTCCAATTCCTGAACTCTGAAATAGGGATTAACAATCCCCAACAACTCCCGTAAATTCTTCAGTGATGTGCCCTATGGCTGCAACCTAGGGTCCAACTCTTGGCGCGTTTCGAGACTTCTCATATCGGGAATTTGTGAAGTAGCTCTCTCCCCTTCTCCCAAAATGAGAACTCATGATGACCACTATGCCAGATCGACTTTCCTCATTTCCCAAGATTCGACGCTCCATATCCTCTCTTTAGGAATCATAATTTTGTGTTTCACGAGTTTGGAAGTGGACACCCCTCTTCCTTCTAACTCTCGAATTTCTGATTTCTCCTTCTCACGAAATGGATCAACGGTTATCTCTCTACTTGAGATCGACAAATACTATCCCTCCTGAGCTTGTGAGTTTTGAAAGACTCTCTACCTTATCCTTCCCGCAGATCTACTAGATCCAACAGTCCACGGAAATCAGCATTTCTCCCTTCAGGAATTTCCACCATCCGTCAAGACTCTCAGTGTCTCCTGGCCAAGTAACTCAGCATCAACCCTTCTGATCTTGTTTCCACGAGGTGAATTCAACCCTCGTCTTTCCTCTGAACTTCCCTTGACTCTATCCTTTCTGAGCTTGATCCTTGCTGCAACTCAAGGATTCTAAGGAATCCTGCACGCACTCCTTGTGGCTTCCACAATATCCTCTAGTTATTTGATAACTCCAACTCTGTGCTCCTTGTGACAAAAGTTCTTCAAACACTCACTTGGGTTGGAAAATTCTAAGACTCTCCTCAGCCTGCACACACCTTGCATGAATTTGTGCTCTACCTACACTTCTACGGGTATAAGTTAACATTATCTCTCCTGAGTTTTTCTGAGGTAAAACTCAGAATCTTGTCGATGCACTCCTTGCGGACTTCCACTGCACTCCTTCCAAGAATTCTCAGGAAGATAAACAATTGAAACTCATACTCTCCTCAGAGAATTCATACATTCAACATGAAATCACTTGCATATGGCATTGAAACAAATGCATAACAGAGAATATAAGTAGGCTATAAACATACCATTCAATAGATACACACAACATTCATAATACACCATGAAATTGAATCAAAGCATTCTTATATTAATTCAAGTTCTTTTGTACATGGTTCAATAGCAACAACTATCTACTCATACAACTTATACAATCTTTCTTCTTCTATGCTCTTCTATGCTCTTCTTTTTTTCTCTACTACTCATACAATGAGAATTGATAATAGAATACATCTACGAGGGAGTCTTTTTGAGTTTTCCCTCCTACAACCTTAATCTATCTTATTGAAATTAAAGATTGCCATCTACTTTACATTTATTACAATAAATGTCCACAATCGACATATGAGAGTGAACTTTCAAGATCTGTATTACAATCCCCAAAACATTAAAAGCAATAACATCTTTCCAGCTATTACATTAATGTGTTTGCTTTCGAAATTTCAAAATGTCTTCAAAATGTGCGTTGGTGTATATCCAGTTGTCCTCCACTCTTGCTTGCTGACGATGCTCCTGTATCAATGTGTCTTAGGAAACTGATCTATAGATAATGTTACACCTACATGAATAGGAACTTTGACTGGTTTACTTTCTTGCATATTAAACCTTTGAAATATTTTCTCAACATATTTTCTCTAATTCAACTAGAGTTTCTTATTTGCACAAACTATTCTAATCTCCATTCCTAGATTGAAGTTAGAAGCCCTGAGATCCTTTATGTCAAATTTGGAGGATAGTTATGATTTCACCTCCTTGATAACATTTATGTTATTTCATACCAACAACATGTCATCAGCATACAACACTACATAAATGAAGTGATTGTCAACCTGCTTGGAATATACATGGTGATCATTCTTGCTTCTCACAAATCTCAGTCCAAGAATTTATGTGTCAAAATTTTTGTACCAAATCCTAGGTGATTGCTTCAGACCATATAGTGACTTCTTTAGCTTACAAACCAACTATTTATTTCCCTTTACTACAAATCCATATGGTTTCTTCATGTAGATTTCTTCTTCCAAATCCCCATGTAGGAATATTATCTTCACATCCATCTGTTCTACATCAAAATCAAAATAAAAAATAATAGATAAAATAAATCTAATAGAAGTTAACTTGGAAACAAGAGAGTTTTTTTTACCAAAGTCAATTCCCTGTACCTGTGAATAACCTTTTGCTAATAACCGAGCATTATATTTCTCCACTTTTCCTTCTGTATTCGACTTCTTCTTAAACACCCATTTGTTTCCAATGGCCTTTATTCCATTTGGAAACTCAATTAGATCCCATGCCTCATTCTTATCCAAGGCATCCATCTCTTCAACCATGTCCTTCTTCTAGAGTTTACTATCTTCCAAATTCACTGCTTCCCTGACAGTTCTAGAATCATCTTCAGTAATAGATGAAACACAATTAACAAAAAAATCAGGTGGACTGTATCTTTCTAGTTGCCTTCTTTCCCTCTTTGATTTCCTCAATATTGGAGTATGAGTTTCTTCTATTTATTCTTCTTATTCATCTTCTTTTATTAATTCAGATTTTTCATCATCCAACTCAAACTCTATTTTCTCAGGTTCTTCTTTGCTTGGTAGGAATTCCTATTTGGGGACATATTTAACCTCTCTAAAGAAAACATCATAATTGTAAACAATATTTTTAGTTTATGGGTTCCAAAGATTATAACCTTTCATACTGTCTTTATAAACAATACATATACACTTTTGAACTTTATTAATCATCTTACTTCTATTTTCCTTTGGAATGTGTACATAAGCATCACAACCCAAAACTCTAATATGTTCAAGAGAGGGTTTCTTACCAATCCATACCTCATGCAAAGTTTTGTCCACCAACGCTGATTATGGTGATCTATTTACCAGGTAGCATGCAGTACCAGTTCCTATGCCTAGAATTCTTGTCCTAACCTGACACCACTGAGCATGTTCCTTGTTTTTTCCATCAATGTCTTGTTTATCCTTTCTGGAAACCCATTATGTTGAGGTGTATCCATGGAGTAGTCTTATGCCTTGCTATACTGCACTTCTTATAGAACTATTCAAATTCATTCCCATAGAATTCTCCACCATTATCTGTTCTCAACACCTTTATTTTATTCTCTATATGATTTTCTACCAAAGCCTTAAACTCTTTAAATTTATCAAATACCTCATATTTCTTCCTAAGAAAATAAATCCACATGTTCCTTGATAAATCGTATATGAATGAAATGTAATACACAAATTTACCTAGTGATGGAATAAGAAAATGTCTGAATACATCACTGTGTATCAAATCTAAGATCCCCATTTCTCTTGTAGCACCAAATAGGAATCTTACTCGATTATTTTTACTATATATTCAATGTTCACAAAAATCAAAATCCAGGGTGAAATTAGACATACATTTACCGTGTAGTGTTTGAAGGCCCTTTTCTCCAATATGTCCTAGTATTTGACACTAGATCATGACCTTCTTTCTAGGTATACTATCGATCATATATTCTTTATTTCTTTGCTCATGGACAATAGAATTATTACACCCATCAATATAAGTTCTTCCCAATAACTTGTACATAGTTCCACACTGAAATCCCCCATATTTCAACAACAATTTAACCCTTCCACGTCCCATGATTTTAGTTGTCGAGTCATATCCTAGGAAGACATCACCACCATCGTACTTCTCATATTCACTGAGCACTCCTTGTGAGTAGTCATATGGTATGATGTACCTAAGTCAATCAATCATACATCACGATCTGCATGTGTACCTATAGATGTTAGGTATACATCACCTCCTTCTTCTTTGAACGTTTTTGCCTCTGTGGAAGAGGCATCATCAGATCCCTTTGCTTTATCAACATTCTTAGACCTGCAATTTTTCTTATAATGCCCAACTTTACCACATTTCCAACATTTCCTCAAATATTTTTCCTGGGATTTAGATCTACCTTTAGATTTAGATCTCCCCCCTCCCCCAAAAACTTATTTTTATTCCTATATTTTGGATGACCTCTTACAGATAAAGCATCTATGTTATGACTATCCATGTTTTTTCTCCTCATCTCTTTTGATAACAAGGATGAAACTACATCCTCATACTTCAATGCAGATTGAGTGGCACTACAAATTGCTACAACTAGATTATCCCAGGAGTCTCGCAAAGAACATAACAAAGTAATACACGTATCTTCTTCTGAAATCGTAATATTAACAGAGACAAGTTGACTTACCAGACCTTGAAGGAATTTAGATGCTTTGTCATACAATCTCCAAATTATGAGCTTGATTTCTTATGCAGATTAATTCTTTTATTTTCTTCAACACTTTGATTCCATCTTAATACACTTCAACAATACCAAATCATAACCGAATATAAATAACTATGTAGATAAGTAAACATGCACATCAAAACCACATATACCTTGAGGAAACCCTGTAGAGGGAGAAAAAACCCAACAAATGATATTCCTTTATTGCATTAATAATGTAAGATCACTTACAAATATCCACCATGAATGTTATTCTCTTAAAGAGATTTCCAAGATGACTCTGACCTGACAAAGACCTAAGAGACCTTGCTGAAATACACCTCTGATATGTTGCCTCTATTGTATACAACACTTATATGTTTCTTTGGTATGTTGCCTCTTTATCACTGATATGCTCCTCTATTGCTTCACTCTTAACCTGCATATCAAAACTATCTTGAAGAGAGGGGTTGAAATTTTCCTATATAGGCTGGAGAGAAGAAGAGGAGAGGCTTGAAATTGTAAGTTGTTTGCATGCTTTAACCATAACTCATCTTCATACTTTAGTTCGAACTTAGAACTAGATTTGAGATTGGTATACTCTAGTTCGAAAATAGAACTTCAGTTACAACTCAACATTACACTTTAGTTCAAAAATAGAACTAGACTTAAAACTTCAGTTGCAACTTAGCATTACACTTTAGTTTGAAAATAGAACTAGACTTAAGAATTCAGTTACAACTCAACATTACACTTTAGTTCTAAAATAGAACTAGACTTAAGA
>SNQJ01S0070889.1:20420-38496 GCA_010110895.2 Picea sitchensis
TTCTAAAATAGAACTAGACTTAAGACTTCGGTTACAACTCAGTATTACACTTCAATTCAAAAATAAAACTAGACTTGAGACTTCAGTTACAACTCAACATTACACTTTAGTTCTAAAATAAAACTAGACTTGAGACTTCAGTTACAACTCGCATCTTTACAAGGCAATTCAAAATTCTCTTCATGGTGGATAATGTTACATGTGCCAACGCTCTAGATCAATACATTTATATCATTTGAAATATTAGGCATATCATTTGTTTCTAGCTCATAGGAATTTTATATTCAACCTAAATTTTGCTAGATGCCTTGACTTTTTCTCATGGCTCACAAGGCTTGACTAGGCTCACAGAGGTTGTACGTTTCCCCTGACTTTTTCACTAGTTTGTTTATGCTCACAGAGGTTGTACATTCCCCCTGACTGTTTCACTAGACTATCTATGCTCATAGAGGTTGTACGTTCCCCCTGACTTTTTCATTAGACTCAAATAACATCTCGTTCATCCTGACTTTTGTCTTGACTCACAGAGGTTGTATGTTCCCCCTAGATTTTTTCAATACCTCACAAGACTGGTTGATCCTCCAAATCTCCCTGGATAGCCTCAGGGTGGCCCATATGGCCTCTCATTGGAGAATGACTGTCGATGTTGCCAAATTTAGTACTCCCTCTGAGCGAGAGAGTCATTCTCAGCCACACCAAGCTTTCCTCTTAGCTGCATAAACGGTCGTGAGGTCAGAGGCTTGGTCATGATATCAACTACCTACTCGCTCGTGGATATGTACTCTAACTTTATAGTTTTTCTATGGACCAAGTCTTGGATGTAGTGGTACCTCATGTCAATATTTTTTGACCTGTCGTGAAATACCAGGTTCTCTGTAATTTTATGCAACTTTGATTATCACAGTGAACCACCATCATCTCAAGCTTGTGACCAAACAACCCAGAAACTAATTTTCTGAGCCATATTGCTTCCTTGCTAGAATCACTTGTTAAAATTTACTCATCCTCTGTTGTACTATGTGCAATGGATCCCTTATTCCAACGTGACCAAGAGATCATAGTGGATCCTTAACTGAAGCAGTATCTAGAAGTACTCTTCCAATCCACTGGGCTTCCTGCCCAGTCAACATATGCATACCCATGCATAAATAAAACACCACTAGATGTATATCTCAGACCATAAGTAATGGTCCCTCTGAGATATCTCAAGATGTTCTTTTCTTCCACCCAGTGTCTCTATATTAGTTCAGACATGAACTGACTCATTGCAATCACTGCATATAATATATCTGGCCTAGTGTGGATCATGTACATCAACAATCCAATCAAATACCTATACATGGTGGGATCCACTAAATCTAAACATGTATCAGAATCATGCAACTTCCTCAGGTTGGTAATCATCGGAGTAGACATGGATTTGAAATCCATCATACCAAACCTCTTTAGTACATCCACTATGTATTTTCCTTGTGCCAAAAATATCTCAACCTGTATTTTCCATACTTCCAATCCTAGGATGTAATGCATCAAGCCTAAGTCTTTCATCTCGAATTTTGACGTTAGATCCCTCTTACACCAGGATATTATCCCTTCATCTCCTGTTAGAAAGAGATCATCAACATACATTATTAGTATAACAAGTTGGTTACCTCTTAACTTGAAGTACATATTTTCATAAACATCACTTTTCTGAAAGCCCAAGCTTTTAAGAAATCCATCAATCCTATCATACCAAACTCTGGGAGCATGCTTAAGACCATACAAGGCCTTCCTTAGATTGCATACATGAGTGCCTTTGTTATGTAGTACAAAACCATCTATTTGTTCCACAAAGACCTCCTGTTCAATATTTCCATTCAATATTTTTTTTTTTACATCCATATGATGTAGCTTCCAACCAAGAACAGGAGCTAAAGCAATAATAGTTTGAATGGAGGTATACCTGGATACAGGGGAAAAAGTCTCTTCATAGTCAATTCCTTCTTTCTGAGTGAAGCCTCTGGCTACAAATCTTGCTTTGAACTTTTCCACACTTCCATAAGTTGCCNTTGGCCTCGACACAATGTCCCAAACATTGTTCTTTATAATAGACCTGTATTCCTGAAGCATGGCATCCTTCCATACTTGTAATTTATCTTCTTCTTCAAATGAAGAAGGTTTAACATCACTAATGCTGTTGATCAATGGAACATAGCCTCCAAACCTATGAGGCCTCTTCCTTTCCCTGAAACTTCCTTTGGGAGCAGCTAAAACTTCCTACACTATTTCTTTAAGCCACCTTGGAATCCTTTTAGCTGGAGGTTCTTCAAGAGTTCTTTCTAACACTTTAACAAGTTCTAGGGGATCATTACTTGGCCCTTCATGAGGTTCCTCCCTCTGATCATATGACTCTTCAATTTCATAAGAGGGTGAAGTTGGTTGACCAACTTCTGATTCCCGCTGAAGCTCTCTAGATTTCTTAAATGCAGATTCCTCGTGGAAAGTCACATCTCTTCATACCTCTATTTTACTTTGACCTTGTACAAAATTCTTGTAAGCCTTGGAGTTCTCACTATACCCCACAAAACCCCCTTTCTTTCATGAGGGTTCCATATTTGTCCTATTTTCCTTAGGTACATGAATATACACAGGACACCCAAATATCCTTAGATGCCCTACTTCAGGTTTGATCCCTGAGAAGACCTCTTCAGGAGTCTTGTCCTTCAAGATATCATGTGGAAACTTATTCTGAATATACACAATAGTGGAGATAACTTTTGCCCATAAAGAATTTGGAAGATCCTGGTCAAACATCATTTCTTTCCTTGCCTCACAAATTTTCCTATTTTTCCTCTCAACAACTCCATTTTGTTGAGGGTTATATGGCACGATCAACTGTCTCTTGAATTTCGCTGATTTGCAGAAATCATCAAAATAGATAGATTCAAACTCTCCTCCATTATCTGTTCTATGGATTATGATGTGTTTCTCACTCTGCTTTTCAATAAAGGCTTTATACTCTTTGAATTTATCAAATGTGTCACTTTTATCTTTAAGGAAATATATCCAACATTTTCTTGAGTAATCATCAATAAAAATGACATAATACAAACAACCACTGAGTGAGGGAGATGACATGGGAGAAAATAAATCATAATGAACCATATCTATGATGCCATGATCTCTGTTGTCACTACTAGGAAATGCTTTCTTTATATTTTTACCTATCATGCATCCCTTACAAATCTCATTTTTACTAAGAGAAATAGAGGGCATGCCACATACCATGTTCTGTATATTTGGAAGAGCTTTGTAATGAATATGCCCAAGTATTTTGTGACACAAATCACTGGAGCTAGTCGTGTCATGAGCCAATGCTTGAACTAATTGTCCTGACATGATCTATATTCCTCCACTTCAAGTTCCAATGGGTTCTGTTGTACTTAAGTGGTTACCTTTAGCCCACAGTATAGCCTTCCTATCCTTGAAGATCACCCAACATCCCATGTCCTAAAGGGTTTCAATTGATAATAGATTCTTCTTGAGCCCTGGAACATATAATACTTCATCAACATGAAGTTTATCCCTAGATTCCAATTTGAAGGAGATAGAGCCTACTCCGTTTATCTTGTAACATTTGTCATCCCCAAGCTCAACATGCTCTGCAAAATATTTTGTCTCGAAATCTGAGAGTATCTTCTTGTACCCTATCATGTGCTTTGATGCACCACAGTATACTAACCAAATTTTCGGCCCCATGAAAAATGAACTGGATAAGGAATAAACCAAGTAATATTCTTTTCTATTTTCTTTCTCATTAGAAGGACTTTTCTGATTTCTTTTGGATTCATCATCCTCAACAGTTGAGGCATGATGTTTCCCNTTTCAATAAAGGCTTTATACTCTTTGAATTTATCAAATGTGTCACTTTTATCTTTAAGGAAATATATCCAACATTTTCTTGAGTAATCATCAATAAAAATGACATAATACAAACAACCACTGAGTGAGGGAGATGACATGGGAGAAAATAAATCATAATGAACCATATCTATGATGCCATGATCTCTGTTGTCACTACTAGGAAATGCTTTCTTTATATTTTTACCTATCATGCATCCCTTACAAATCTCATTTTTACTAAGAGAAATAGAGGGCATGCCACATACCATGTTCTGTATATTTGGAAGAGCTTTGTAATGAATATGCCCAAGTATTTTGTGACACAAATCACTGGAGCTAGTCGTGTCATGAGCCAATGCTTGAACTAATTGTCCTGACATGATCTATATTCCTCCACTTCAAGTTCCAATGGGTTCTGTTGTACTTAAGTGGTTACCTTTAGCCCACAGTATAGCCTTCCTATCCTTGAAGATCACCCAACATCCCATGTCCTAAAGGGTTTCAATTGATAATAGATTCTTCTTGAGCCCTGGAACATATAATACTTCATCAACATGAAGTTTATCCCTAGATTCCAATTTGAAGGAGATAGAGCCTACTCCGTTTATCTTGTAACATTTGTCATCCCCAAGCTCAACATGCTCTGCAAAATATTTTGTCTCGAAATCTGAGAGTATCTTCTTGTACCCTATCATGTGCTTTGATGCACCACAGTATACTAACCAAATTTTCGGCCCCATGAAAAATGAACTGGATAAGGAATAAACCAAGTAATATTCTTTTCTATTTTCTTTCTCATTAGAAGGACTTTTCTGATTTCTTTTGGATTCATCATCCTCAACAGTTGAGGCATGATGTTTCCCTTTTCATGGATATTTCTTTCTAAACCAACAATCTTTAGCAAAATGACCCAAATTATTACAACTAAAGAATTTAATCTTAGATGTATCAATATTCTTTCCTTTGAATGTACCTTTGGTGTTTGGCTTCCTCTGAGAGCCCTTTTGGAAAGTGCAATTCTTCTTTCCTTTGAATATTGATGCTAAAGCTAAGTTCTCTTCTTTCATTGGCTCACTCTTGGTAGATGTGCGACTCTCCTCCTAGAGGAAATCATGCCATAACCTCTCAAACATGGGATAAATATCTCTCTCACTTACATTGAATAAGAAGGTCTCCCATGAAGAAGGAAGACCATAAAAAATGGCCTACACTAAATCATCATCGTCCACTGTCAACCCTGTGACCAAAAGTTGATCTCTGATCTGGCCTATCTTGGAGCAGAAAGATGCCATTGATTCACCTTTCTCCATCTTCAAATACTTAGGATTGTGCTTAAGTGTCCTCTTATGAATTGGATCATGTTTCTCATATAGATTCACCAAGGTATCCATACAGTCCTTTGCAGTCATTAATGAGGTCATTGCAGACATTATACTGTCTTTGATTGAGTCAAAGATGATTCGCTTGGACTTTTCTTGACTCTTCTTGAAGGCTGCTCTTCCTGCATTATTCATGGGTTCCTGCACCACTGTGGTGACATATTGCTCAATATCATTCTCCTGCAAGATATTTTTTATCCATAGCTTCCAAACTTTGAAGTTTCTATCTCCTTCGAGCCTATCCTCATCCCTGACTGAAATGGAGGATGCCATGGAATTCACACTGGAAACTTAATCAAGCTAGCTTGGATCTATGTGTACATGCTGCTACACTTCAACATGTTTAACACACCCTAAGCTCTGATACCATCTTAAATTATGAGCTTGATTTCTTATGCAGATTAATTCATTTATTTTCTTCAACACTTTGATTCCAACTTAATACACTTCAACAATACCAAATCATAACCGAATAGCAATAACTCTGTAGATAAGTAAGCATGCACATCAACAACACATATATCCTGGTGAAAATCTGTACAGGTAGAAAAACCCTAGCAAATGGTATTCCTTTATTGCATTAATAATGTAATATCACTTACAAATATCCACCATGAATGTCCTTCTCTTAAAGAGATTTCGAAGATGTCTCTGACCAAAAAAAGACCTAAGAGACCTTGCTGAAATACACCTCTGATATGCTACCTCTATTGTATACAACACTGATATGCTTCTTTGGTATGTTTCCTCTTTATCACTGATATGATCCTCTATTGCTTCACCCTTAACCTGCATATCAAAACTATGTTGAGGAGAGGGGCGACCTCTTCTTATATAGTTTGGAGAGGAGAAGAGGAGAGGCTCAAAATAGTAACTTGTTTGCATGATTTAATCATAACTCAATTTCATACTTTAGTTCGAACTTAGAAATAGACTTGACACTAGTATACTCTAGCTTGAAAATAGAACTGGACTTGAGACTTCAGTTACAACTGAACATTACACTTTAGTTCGAAAATAGAACTAGACTTAAGACTTCAGTTACAAATCAACATTACACTTTAGTTCTAAAATATAACTAGACTTAAGACTTTAGTTACAACTCAACATTAGACTTTAGTTCTAAAATGGAACTAGACTTAAGACTTCAGTTATAACTCAGTATTACACTTTAGTTCAAAAATAGAACTAGACTTGAGACTTTAGTTACAACTCCACTCTTTACAAGGCAATTTAAAATTCTCTTCATGGTGGATAATGTTACACGTTCCAACGCACTAGATCAATACATTTATATCATTTGAAATATTAGGAATATCGTTTGTTTCTAGCTCATACGAATTTTATATTCAACCTAACTTTTGCTATATGCCTTGAATTTTTCTCATGGGTCACAAGGATTCACTAGGCTCACAGAGATTGTACGTTCCCCCTGACTTTTGCACTAGTCTATCTATGCTCACAGAGGTTGTACATTCCCCCTGAATTTTGCAATAGTCTGTCTATGCTCACAGAGGTTGTGCATTCACCTTGAATTTTTCATTAGACTCACATAGCATATCCTTCATAGTGACTTTTTGTTTAAATCATAGAGGTTGTACGTTCCCCCTGGATTTTTTCAATACCTCACAAGACTGTTTGATTCTACAAATCTACCTGGCTAGCCTCAAGGTGGCATTTATGGCCTTTCATTGGAGAATTAATGTCGATGTTGCCAAATTTAACACTCCCTCTTAGCAAGGGAGTCATTCTCAACCACACCAATCTTTCCTCTCAGCTTCACAAACTGTCATGAGGTCAAAGGCTTGCTCAGGATATCAGCTACCTGCTCTTTCATGGATATGTACTGTAACTTTACAGTTTTTCTTTGGACCAAGTCTCATATGTAGTGGTACCTCATGTCAATATTTTTTGACATATCGTGAAATAATGGGTTCTCTATCAATTTTATGCAACTTTGATTATCACAATGAACCATCTTCATCTCGAGCTTGTCACCAAAGAACCCCAAAACCAATTTTCTGAGCCACACTGCTTCCTTGCTAGCATTAATTGTTGCAATGTACTCAAGCTCTTCTGTAATCTGTGCAATGGATCCCTGCTTTTGGCTTGACCAAGAGATCATAGCGGATCCTAAATTGAAGTAGTATCCGGATGTACTCTTCCGATCCACTGGGATTCCTGTCCAGTCAGCATCTGCATACCCATGCAGAAATAAACCATGTATATCTTAGACCATAAGTAATGGTCCCTCTGAGATATCTCAAGATGTGCTTTGCTGCCATCCAGTGTCTCTGTCTCGGTTCAGTCATGAGTTGAATCATTACAATCAATGCATAGCATATATCTGGCCTAGCATGGATCATGTACATCAATGATCCAATCAACTGCCTATACATGTGTGATCCACCAAATCTGAACCTATATTAGAATCGTGCAACTTCCTCAGGCTGGTAATCAATAGAGTAGACATGGATTTGCAATCCATCATACCAAACCTCTTTAGTACATCCATTGTGTATTTTCCTTGTGCTAGAAATATCTTGCCCTGTCCTTTCCATACTTCCAATCCTAGGAAGTAATGCATCAAGCCTAAGTCTTTCATCTCAAATTCTGAGGTTAGCTCCCTCTTATAACAACATGCTATTATCCTTTCATCTACTATTATAAATAGATCATCAACATATAGGATTAGTATAACAGGTTGGTCACCTCTTACCTTGAAGTATATATTTTCATCAACATCACTTTTTTGAAAGCCCGGGCTTTAAGAAAGCCATCAATCCTATCATACCAAACTCTGGGAACCTGCTTAAGACCACACAGGGCCTTCCTTAGCTTGCATACATGAGTGAATTTGTTATGCAATACAAAACCATATGGTTGTTCCATAAAGACCTCCTGTTCAATATTTCCATTCAAGAATGTTGTTTTTACATCCATCTGATGTAGCTTCCAACCAGGAACAAGAGCTAAATCAATAATAGTTCAAATGGAGGTATACCTAGCTACAAGGGAAAAATTCTCTTCATAGTCGATTCCTTCTTTCTGAGTGAATCCTCTGGCTACAAATATTGCTTTTAACTTTTCCACACTTCCATTAGCTGCATCTTTGATCTTATAGATCCATTTGGAAGAAACCACTGATTTGTCTTTTGGCCTCGACACAATGTCCCAAACATTGTTCTTTATAATAGACCTATATTCCTCAAGCATGGAATCCTTCCATACTTTTAATTTATCTTCTTATTCAAATGAAGAACGTTCGACATCACTAATGCTTCTCATCAGTGCAACATAGCCTCCAAACCTATGAGGCCTCTTCCTTTCCCTGAAAGTTCCTTTGGGAGCAACTATCCTTTTTTTTTCCTGCACTATTTCTTTAAGCCACCCTGGATTCCTTTTGGCTGGAGGTTCTTCAAGAGTTCTTTCTAACACTTCAACAGGTTCTAGGGTCTCATTACTTGGTCCTTCACAAGGTTCCTCCCTCTGATCATCCGAATCTTTATTTTCAGAAGAGGGTGAAGCTGGCTGAACTACTTTTGATTCCTGTTGAAGCTCTATGGATTTCTTAAATGCAGATTCCTCATGGAAAGTCACATCTCTTCTTACCTCTACTTGCCTCTGACCTGGTACAAAAATCCTGTAATCCTTGGAGTTCTCACTGTACCCCAAAAAAACCCCTTTCTTTCCCGAGGGTTCCATCTTTGTCCTCTTTTCCTTAGGGAAATGAATGAACATAGGACACCCAATTATCCTTATATACCCTACTTCAGGTTTGATCCCTGAGAAGACCTCTTTAGGAGTCTTGTCCTTCAAGATATCATGTCGACTCTTGTTCTGAATATACACAACAGTGGAGGTAGCTTCTGCCCATAACAAATTTGGCAGATCCTGGTCAAACATCATTACTTTTGTTGCCTGACAACTTGTCCTGTTTTTCCTTTTAGCAACTCCATTTTGCTGAGGGTTATATGGCACGATCAACTATCTCTTGATTCCTGCTGACTTGCATAAATCCTCAAACTAGAGAGATTCAAACTCTCCTCCATTGTCTGTTCTAAGGATTTTGATATGTTTCCCTCTCTGCTTTTCAATAAAGGATTTATACTCATTGAATTTATCAAATGTGTCACTTTTATCTTTAAGGAAATATATCCAACATATTCTTGAGTAATCATCAATAAAAATGACATAATACAAACAACCACTGAGTGAGGGAGATGAAATGGGACCATGCACATCAGAATGAACCAGATCTAAGATGCCCTAAGCTCTATTGTCACTACTAGGAAATGATTTCGTTATATCTTTACCTAGCATGCATCCCTTACAAATCTCATTTTTACTAAGAGAAATAGAGGGCATGCCACATACCATGTTCTGTATATCTAGAAGAGCTTTGTAATGAATATTTCCAAGTCCTTTATGCCACAACTCGTTGGAGCTAGTCGTATCATGAGCCAATGCATGAACTGACTGTCCTGACATGACATACAATCCTCTACTGTGAGTTCCAATGGGTTCTACTATACTTAAGTGGTTAAATTTAGCCCATATCATAGCCTTCATGTCCTTGAAAATCACCCAATATCCGTTGTCCTCAAGGGCTGAAAATGATAGTAGATTCTTCTTGAGCCATGGAACATATAATACTTTATCAACATGAAGTCTAGCCCCAGATTCCAATCTGAAGGAGATAGAGCCTACTCCCTCTATCTTGTAACATTTTTCATCCCCAAGCTCAACATGCTCTGCAAAAGATTTTGTCTCGAAATATGAGAGTATCTCCTTGTACCCTGTCATGTGCTTTGATGCACCATTGTCTACTAACCAAGTTTTTGGCCCCATGAAAATTGAACTGGATAATGCAAAAACCAAGTAATATTCTTTTCTATTTTCTTTCTCATTAGAAGGACTTCTCTGATTTCTTTTGGATTCATCATCCTCAATAGTTGAGGCATGATGTTTCCCTTTCCTTGTATATTTCTTTCTAAACCAACAATCCTCAGCAAAATGACCCAACTTATTACAACTAAATCATTTAATCTTATATGTATCAATATTCTTGCCTTTGAATGTACCTTTGGTGTTTGGATTCCTTTGAGAGCCTTTCTGGAAAGTGCCTTTCTTCTTTCCCTTGAATATTGATGTTAAAGCTGAGTTCTCTTCTTTCGTTGGCTCTCTCCTGGTAGCTGTGCGACTCTCCTCCTGGAGGAAATCATGCCATAACCTCTCAAATGTGGGATGACTCTCTCTCCTAATTACACTAGATAAGAAGGTCTCCCATGAAGAAGGAAGACCATATAAAATGGCCTACACTAAATCATCATCGTCCACTGTCACCTCTGTGACCAAAACCTGATCTCTGATCTGGGCTATCCTGGAATAGAAAGATGCCACTGATTCACCTTTCTCCATATTCAAATACTTAAGCTTGTGCGTAAGTGTCCTCTTCTGACTTGGAGCCTGTTTCTCATACAGATTCACCAAGGTATCCACACAATCCTTGGATGTCATTAATGAGGTCATTGCAGGGATTATACTATCTTTCACTGAGTCAAAGACGATTCACTTGGCCTTTGCTTGAATCTTGCTTAAGGTCGCTCTTCTTGAATTATTCGTGGGTTCCTCCACCACTATGGTCACATACTGTTCAACATCATGCTCCTGCAAGATGTTTGTTATCCAGAGCTTCCACACATTGAAGTTGGTAGCTCCTTCAAGCCTATCCTCGGCTCTGACTGAAATGGAGGATGTCGTGAACTTCACACTAGAAAATTAATCAAGCTATCTTGTATCTGTGTGTACCTGTTGTTGCAATTCAACATGTTTAACACACCCTAATCTTTGATACCATGTTAAATTATGAGCTTTATTTCTTATGCGGATTAATTCTATTACTTTCTTCAACACTTTGATTCCAGCTTAATACACTTCAACAATACCAAATCATAATTGAATATCAATAACTATGTAGATAAGTAAGAATGCACATCAACAACACATATACCCTGGGGAAAACATGTACAAGGAGAAACCCCAACAAATGATATTTTTTTATTGCATTAATAATGTAAGATCCTTACAAATATCCACTATGAATGTTCTTCTCTTAAAGCAATTTCCAAGATGACTTTGACCTGACAAAGACCTAAGAGACCTTGCTGAAATACACCTCTGATATGCTACCTCTATTGTATACAACATTGATATGATTCTTTGGTATGCTACCTCTTTATCACTGATATGCTCCTCTATTTATTCATCCTTAACTTGGATATCAAAACTGTGTTGAAGAGAGGGGTCAACCTCTGCTTATATAGGCTGGAGAGGAGAAGAGGAGAGGCTTGAAATAGTAACTTGTTTGCATGCTTTTATCATAAATCAGCTTCATACTTTAATTCAAACTTAGAACTAGACTTGAGACTGATATACTCTAGTTCGAAAATACAACTAGACTTGAGACTTCAGTTACAACTCAACATTACACTTTAGTTCGAAAATAGAACTAGACTTAAGACTTCAGTTGCAACTCATCGTTACACTTTAGTTCGAAAATAGAACTAGACTTAAGACTTCAGTTACAAATTAGCATTACACTTTAGTTCTAAAATAGAACTAGGCTTAAGACTTCAGTTACAACTCAACATTACACTTTAGTTCTAAAATAGAACTAGACTTAAGCCTTCAGTTACAACTAAGTATTACACTTTAGTTCAAAAATAGAACTAGACTTGAGACTTCAATTACAACTCAACATTACACTTTATTTCTAAAATAGAACTAGACTTGAGACTTCAGATACAACTTGACTCTTTACAAGGCAATTTGAAATTCTCTTCATGGTGGATAATGTTACACGTGCCAATGCACTAGATCAAAACATTTATATCATTTGCAATATTAGGAATATTGTTTGTTTCTAGCTCATAGGAATTTTATATTCAACCTAAATTTATCTAGATTCCTTGACTTTTGATCATGGCTCACACGGCTTGACTAGGCTCACAGAGGTTGTATGTTCCCCCTGGGCTCACAGAGGTTGTATGTTCCCCCTGGGCTCACAGAGGTTGTATGTTCCCCCTGAATTTTTCACTAGTCTGTCTATGCTCATAGAGGTTGTACGTTCCCCCTGACTTTTTCACTAGACTGTCTATGCTCATAGAGTTTGTACATTCCCCCTGAATTTTGCATTAGAATCACATAGCATCTCATTTGTCCTGACTTTTGGTTTGACTGATAGAGGTTGTACGTTCCGCCTAGATTTTTTCAATTCCTCACAAGACTGTTTGATTCTCCAAATCTCGTTGGCTAGCCTCAGGGTGGCCCATATTGCCTCTCATTGGAGAATGACTATCAATGCTGCCAAATTTAACACATCTTCCATCCTAAGATGATATAGCTTATTTTGAAGAAACAACTTGTTTACGAGGGAATTTGAATGATACAAATTCCCCAATTTTTCTCATAGTTCCTTGGCTGTAGATTCTCCTGACACATTTGATAACACCAAATCTTCCAAGCAAAGTCTAATTGTACTCCTTGCTCTTCTATCCAACTTATCCCAATCTTCTTTCAACATACCAGTAAATTGAATACTAGCAGTTTGTGTACTAATAGATTGTGTACCAATAGTTTGTGTACCAGTAGGTTGTATACCAGGGTCCACACTAATCCATTGTTCTTTATCTACAAGAAGGTCCTCCATCTTGAGCTTCCATAGCTCAACGTTTTGATTATTGAACTTCTCAATATTGATTCTAGAACTGCTCGCCATTATCTTTCAACACACTAATCATCATTGCAAATCTCCCACTGTACCTTGGTTTATCATAAAACCAAGATAAGCTTGATCTATCAAGACCAAGCCAAACTTTTAGCAACAAAAGTTTCTCCCTGAATCCAAAAACGTGCTCTAATACCACCTGTAATTTTTAAACCTCTAAAGTAAAACAATGCATACAGATTCTTAAGAAAAAACAAAAATTAATCAATGTCTCATATACATAGTGTTGGAATACTGAGGGGGGGGGGTGACTCAATATTACCCCTTTTTCACAATTAGTAGTTACTTTTTATATTTTATTGATTACCACAATAAATCAACAATAAATTTTATGCAAAATCAATTATATAAATATATTTAATAGGAATTACAAGGTTTTATAAAGAATAGTGAAGGACACCTATCCTTTTTAGAGCACCAACTCTATGAGACAACAATCCCCTTCTTTAGGGAACCAACCCTAGGAAGCACCAACTCCCTCAATTTTAGGGAACCAACCTTAGAAAACACCAACACCATTGTTTTTAGGGCACCAACCCTTGGAAGCACCAACTCCCTTGTTTTTAGGGCACCAACCCTAGGAAGCACCAACTCCCTTAAATTACACTTAAAGGATATGAATCCTTTCGAGCTCCTCCCATCCTCCCTCACTTCATACAAATCATCAATTCTTCTTCTTGGACTCTGTTGTTGTTTTGATATTCTGATATGGACTACAGAGACACTTTTTTCTCACCACTCTTTCTCATTTATATACTCTTCCAACTGGTGTGATCTATGAAACATTGTGTCCCTTTGTTTGCACCATTGCACCTATTCATTTTAACATTAACAACAATCACTATTATTATTCAAACATTATTGTTAATTATTTAATTCAGTGAGAATGTTTTTTGTAAATCAATCACAGACATGGATGGATTTCTTTTTAACTCAATTCCATGTCTCTACATATATTTTAGAAATCGAGTTTTGCAAAGGCGCTTCCTTCAAACCATGTACATGTGACCAACGGTGCAAAACCACAGGCTTATTAACTAAGTGATGTACCCAACACCTTATGGCTTATATGTTCATAACCCATGACTAAGGGTTGGAACCAAGTCCTCTGGTGCTCTGTCCTTTGGGAATTTAGGCCTTTGCAACCTTCCAAACTTCCCGAAGAAGATTTCGCCGAAGTGTGTATATGGTATTCACTAGCAAATCGGACGTTCCATATTTAATCTTCTATGATCAGATGATCCTTACTTATCTAGAGGATTTAATCACAATCAACAATCATGACTTAATCAAGAGTTGAGATGAACGGTTCTCTTTCACTACAGAACTTTGGATATTAGTGGCTCTTGGACTCTGGAGTAGCAATTCCTTCGGAGTGAGTACCTACCGAATAACACTTCTACTTACATTATCCTTCCACTATGCTTGTTCATCGATTGAGAATTCTCCCGAAGTTATCTTAGATCAACGATCAACGTTGACTTCGGCCTTCTGCGCTTCGGGTGATTTATCCTACATACACCTTCAATCTTTCAAAGTTCATTTCACCGAAGTAGATCAGATGGTTGGATTTTACTTGCACGATGAACGATTCTGTTTCATTTCGAAACTTTGGGACTTCGAGCATTTTCTAGTGGTGAAACTCCTGAAGTGACTTAACTTGCTGATGTCACTGCTGACTTGGCACTGGCCGAGTAGCTACAACGTGTCAGCTAGATTCATGAATTTCATAACCTAATGTGTCATCTAGACCTAGACACTTGTCACCATATGATTACGCCATGTGTCCTTGCTGATGTGGATCTCCTGATGTGGCACATGTCCTCCTCCTGGATCTAATGGTCATCATGTACTCTACAAATATGATGGTCCTTTTTTATGGATTACTCAGTCCTTCCACTCGAATTGATCCAATGGTAGAGAATTATCCCAGATTAGATCAACGATCAGGGATGATTGCGGGGTCCCAACTAGAACAATTCTTAAAACTATCGTCGAGTTCCACAATGGAAACTGCTCGTTGGTACTGGAACTTATGCCAACCATAGATCTATAGGAGGGTGACGATCGATGGTCTAGACTAATTGCGGGATTGGAATTAATGCATTGTTTAATCCTCCCTTCACGCTTTGTAATCAATCCCTGCCCTTGATCTGGCGCTTGCGTATCCAATGGTAATGACTTGATCTGATCATTGACAAGTCCTCCAATGGTCTTTCTCTTGTAACTCCCAGATCTGGCAGTCCTGGTTTGTCTCAAAATCTACATCAGTTGACATGATTCTTCCTCGATTCTTTTGTAGTTTTACAGTGGAGATTTCAATCCCGATCGCGTTTCTGCAATGCGCTTTCTCTCTTGAGATTTGATCATAAAATCATTGTTGATCCTATCGTGATCAATAATAATCAAGAATTGTTTTATCCTTAAGGTGATTTTTCTTCTATCGATCTTTAGTATACTTTTCTTCCTGATATTAACCTTGCTACTCTATTGCATTCTCTTTCCATCATTTAACCTTATCATGACTATTGACATCAATGACAATATGTCCAACAGTATCCCCCTTTGTCATTGAGGGAAACACACTAACTTCATACACGTTTCTCCTCTGAAGTTACTCTCCCCCTTTGACATCAATAGCAAAGGGTTACTCCCCCTATGATTAATATCTATCTGTCTATATGTTGCTGACCATAATATGAACTTGGGTAACTCCCCCTGCAATTATACACTGCCTTCCATAACTGAATGACTCCCCCTGTCAATATTCTCTCTCTCCTTGTAACTTCTCTTACCCTTTGTTTCTTAAGGGGTAGTTCTTCTTGACAAGATATCTCCCCCTATCATTTCTACAGGATGCCATGTATACCACTATATACATTCTACTGTTTCTGCTGCGGATACGATTGTCCTGCTGGAACACTGTGCAACTAAAGATTATACTTTTCAAATGACCTTTTGACTTGTCCATTCATCTTTCAAATTTTCTCTATCCCAACCATTGTCTCAAAAATTTCAGTTTCCAGTATTTTCATTTTCAGAATTGTACTCAGTATATCTTCATCATCACCTCACTGTTGTGGAATTTTCCATTCATTCAATTTCTTACTGACATAGTAACTTCCATTTAGGGTTTTCCCACTTATAACCATTTTGAGACCAATACATAACCTGTACTGTTCCTGGGCAGATGAAGACCTGCAATAAACCATGTCAAATCCTGCATAGATTTATATCATCAAACCATGATTCTTTCGATGATCCTATTCATTTTTATGTGCTTCAATGCTCATAGGAGCATAAAAAAGAATGATTTTTAAGTCTTCCCTAATTTCCCCTTCCCTTCTTTGTTTTTAATTTTTCTTTGAGAAGGAGTTTCAATGGATCATTATAATAGGATTGAAAAATTTCTGAGATAATCATCACTCAATTCTTCTGGTTGCTCTATTGTTGAAGATTCATCATCAACGTCAGTATCATGTGCACCATAAGCTTCTTAATCCTTGTTTTGAGAATATTCCTATATTAATTTGAATCTTTATGATCTACCTTCCAGTTGTTAGACTATGATGAAGGCACCCTCATTGATACCAATTGTTGGAATACTGGGAGGGAGGGTGAATAAGTATTACCCCTTTTTCACAATTAGCAGTTACTTTTTATATTTTATTGATTACCACAATAAATCAACAATAAATTGTATGCAAAATCAATTATATAAATATATTTAATAGGAATTACAAGGTTTTATAAAGAATAGTGAAGGACACCAATCCTTTTCAGAGAACCAACTCTAGGAGACACCAATCCCATTCTTCGGGGCACCAACCCTAGGAAGCACCAACTCCATCAATTTTAGGGAACCAACCTTAGGAAGAACCAACTCCCTTGCTTTTAGAGAACCAACCCTTGGAAGAACCAACTCCCTTGTTTTTAGGGAACCAACCCTAGGAAGCACCAACTCCCTTAAATTACACTTAAAGGATATGAATCCTTTCGTCCTCCTCCCTTCCAACCTCACTTCATAAGAATAATCAGTTCTTCTTCTTGGATTCTGTTGTTGTTTTGATCTTCTAATCTAGACTACAGAGACACTTTATTCTCAATGCTCTTTCTCATTTATATACACTTCCAACTGGTGTGAGCTATCAAATATTGTGTCCCTTTGTTTGGACCATTGCTCTTCATTTCAACAATAAAAATAATCACTATTATTATTCAAACATTATTGTTAATTCTTTCATTCTGTGAGATTCCTTTTCATAAATCAATCACAGATATGGATTCATTTCTTTTCAACTCGATTCCATGTCTCTGCATATATGGAAGAAATTGAGTTCTGCAGAGGCGCTTCCTTCAAACCATGTACATGTGACCAACATGCAAAACCACAGGATTGTTAACTAAGCGATGTACCCAACACCTTATGGATTATATGTTTGTAACCCATGACCAAGGGTTCGAACAAAGTCCTCTGGTTCTTCATCCTTTGATAATTCAGAGCTTTGAAACCTTCCAAACCTCATGAAGAAGATTTCACGGAAGTGATTATTTCGTATTCACTAGAAAATTGGACGTTCTATATTTAATATTATTTGATCATACCAATGATTCAGTGAGGTTTTTTCGAAGATAACAAATCCAATCATAGAATTACAGAAGAAAAACAAGAAATTTGCAAGATACCAGATATATAAAATATGCAGTATAGAAACGAAATGCTAGAAATGACAGAATAACAGTAATATATCCAGCATAATCTTCACAATACACAGAAATGATATACGAAATAGCAACAGAAATAACACTTGAACAGAAATAGCACTTGAATCAGATAGCAATGTTCACAGGCCTCTTCGAGGGGGCAACCTCCAATCGAGCGGCGCTCTGTTACAATAATATCCAAGCTAGGGTTCTCATACCCTCGACTCCTATTTATACTAAAAAGAAGCATCTAGATGAAGATCCTTCTAGAAGCGGAAGCTTCTATTAGGTCTTCTTACATCCGCCTTATTCTATTTTA
>SNQJ01S0070889.1:38506-54317 GCA_010110895.2 Picea sitchensis
TATTAGGTCTTCTTACATCCGCCTTATTCTATTTTATTGAAAGGTCTTATTAATATTGACCTTTATTACATCCGAATACATTGATCTAACTATGTGCGGGTTAGGACCTTAACAAAATTTGTATGGACAGAGAAATGCATGGAAGCATTTCAAAATATTAAGGAGTTGTTAACGACAACATTGATATTGAAGGTACCTGACATGAAAAAATAATTCTTAGTATGCATGAAGGCATCCAAGGAAGGTTTAGGTGGAGTTTTGATGTAAGACAGTTGAGTGATCACTTACATTTGAAAGAAATTGATAAGGCATGAGGAAAACTATGCAACACAAGACTTGGAATTATTAACAATCATATATGCCTTACAAGTATGGAGACATTATTTCATTGGATGAAAATTGAATTAAAGACATATCATTGTGGATTGCAACATATTTTTACATATAGTGACATGAACGCATGACAAAGGCGTTGGTCAAAAATACTAATTGAATACAATTTTGATATTACTTACATCAAGGGGACGTTGAACAGAGTAGCATATGCATTGAGTCGAAGACCATGCATATTCTCGGTAATACCTCTTGAGACAAATAGTTGAGAAATGATTCTAAATCTACAGGTTGATGATGATTGGTACAAAAAAGTTAAGGACAATATTGGACAAAATACCATGATGGTACCAAAGTTTGAAGGTTATTCACTGGACAACGACAGATTGTTGAGATATAATGAAAGAATTTAAGTACCACCTATCGACAATTTAAGAAGTTTGATCATAAGAAAATCTCATCGAGCAGTTTACATGGCTCATCTAGGAGTCACGAATATGAAGGTAGACCTTAAGCCTTTATTCTTCTGGAAAGGAATAAAAGTGGACATAGTTAGTTACGTGTCGAGATATATAGAATGTCAGCAGGTAAAGGCTAAACATAGACATCCAACAGGATTGTTACAACCACACGCTATTCCTGAATCAAAATTTGTAAGGTACCAGCTCTATTATATTAGCAGAAAAGGAAAATAATGAAGAGAATAACACTAAGATAGAAACATAATAGAGAAATACTATAGAGATAACAACAAAACAACAAATGATATGAAACCACAACACCAGATTATACCTTTATTGATAGGAAACAAGGTTCACTTTCCTCTTCGAGTGGGAAACCTCCAACAGAGTAGATCTATATTACAATAATTCTCAAGACAAAACTTCTCATAACCTCTACTCCTACTTATACTAAATCTATCTATCCAAAATAACAGTCTAGAGGAAGATCCTTCTAGAAGAGGAAACTTCGAATATGTCTTCTTACATTTGACTTATTCCTCCTTATTTCTAGGCCTTATTAACATTGACCTTTATTACATGTAAATATATTATTATACCCATTTGAGGGATTAGGGAGGTTAGGTCCCTAATATTCCATACCCCTTAAAATCAACCTTGTCCTCAAGGCTTGAGATGAGGAAATTGATGCAGAATGGTAGTTGGCTCCCAAGTGGCATCTGTTGGAGTTGTATCTTTCCACTATACTAACACTTCTCTGATGGTGCACTGAAAAAGGCGACACTCACGCTAGTCCATAATTGTTTGTGGCTACAACCAGATGGATCCTTATTCATCCAAATTGGGAAGGCTGGTTTGAGTTTGGAACTTAGTTCCAATCACCTTCCTTAAGCAGGAGACATGAAAAATAGGATGAAGCTTAAAAGGATAGGGAAAAGATAATGGATAGGCCACTTGCCCCATGTGCTTGAGAACTGTACAAGGACCATAAAATTTGGGCACCGTTTTTTGACAATGTTCAGCCTTGAGTGAATTTTTCTTATAAGGTTACAGTCTAACAAATACCTAGTCTCCTTCAACAAATTGACATTTTGAGTGACCTTCATCTGCTTGTTTCTTCATGTGATTCTAAGCCATTCTCTTTGAGGGTATGTAGAATAACCTTTCGAACTATAAGAATTTGGTCAACTTCCTAGACCTTCGAGACACCTAGCATGTAGGAGAGAATGGAAGGTGGATTTTTTCCATATACTTCCTCAAAAGGAGTCATGTGAATAGTTGTATGCTAAGAAGTGTTGTACCAGCATTCAGATAATGGTAACCATTGAGCCCATTTATTTTTCCTTTTAGCAGCGAAAAACATCAAATATGTCTCCAATCACTTGTTGACAAATTCAGTTTGACCATTAGTTTGGGGATGATAAATGGTGCTGAGATGAAATTGGGAACCCTATAGCCTGAAAAATTCTTGCCAAAAGTTGCTGGTGAAAGTGGGATCTTGATCAGAAATAGTATAATGAGGAATTCCATGAAGCTTGAAGACATGATCCATGAAAAGTTGATCCACAGTGGATGTGGTAAATGGGTGTTGAAGAGAACATAAATAAACATACTTGGAAAGATGATCAACAACGACCATGATGACTGACTTATTGCTTGATTTAGGTAATCCCACAATAAAATCCATAGAGATGTCCCTACAAATAGTGGGTGGAATTAGAAGCAGTTGTAGTGTGCCAGGAGCTTTGATTGTTTCTCCCTTGTTGTGTTGACCAACACCACATTCTTCCATAAAAGTGCAAATGTCCTTTTTCATACCATCCAAGAAAAAGAATGTTTGACCCAGACATAGGTTTTGGTAAGCCCTAAGTGCCCAACTGTGGGTGTAGCATGAAGCTTGGAAAGCACTGTGGATTTAAGTTGTGACTATTTACTTAAAAACAAACAACCTTTTTAGCAAAGCTCATCATTGTGCCAAGAGTACCCTGGGGAAACTAGAGAATTGGCTTGCAATTGTTGGATCAGATGCAAAATTTTATGATCTTGTAGCCATTCTTCACGAACAACTTGGAGCCAATATGGTATAATGAAGGAGAGGGAGAAAAGGGACCCTTCATCTTCATATTTTTTTGAAAGAGATTCAATAACCACATTTTCTTTTCTTGTCTTATAAATGATCTCATAATCATATCCAAAGATCTTAGTCACCCATTTTTGTTTCTCTAGGGAGGAAGGTCGCTTCTCCAGAAAACACTTGAGGCTTTGATGATCTGTCTTAATTTGGAAGTGTTGTGCCAATAGATAAGGGTGCCAAATATCCATGGCATGCAAAATAGCCAAATTTGTTTTTTCATAGATTGATTGGCCCAAATGGTTCTCTGACAATTGTTTGTTGGTAAAGGCCAATGGTTTTCCCTCTTGCATAAGGACTTCTCCAATTCCTCTCCCGGAGGCATTACATTCCAAGACAAAGGTATTTTTGAAATCAGGAAGGGCCAATACTGGAGTAGTGCACATAGCTTCCTTCAAGGCTTGAAAGTCTTGATTAGTTGTGGGAGTCCAAGTGAAATAATTATTTTTAAGGAGAGAAGTGAGAGGTGCCACAATCTTTCCATAATTTTGAACAGAATTGTGATAATATCTTGTTAAAACGAGAAAACCATGGAAGATTTTGATAGTATTGGGGTGAGGCCTATCCTACATTCCTTCAATATTCTAGGGATCCACCTAGAATCTAGCCTTGCCAAAAATATGACCCGCGTACTCGACTTCCAAGGTGCCAAAGGCACATTTAGAGTGTTTGAGGAAACGTTGGTGCTGAGAGACTAGATGGAGAACTTGATCCACATGGGAAAGATGAGATTGCCAAGTTTTACTATAGATGAGAATATCATCAAATAAAACTAAGACAAAATGACGGAGAAAAGGACTAAAGACATGATTCATGAGGCTTTGGAAGGTGGATGGGGAATTACATAGGACAAAGGGCATGACCAAGAAATCATAGTGACCCTCATGATTTCGAAAGGCAGTCTTGGGGATGTCATCTTCTTGCATACGTATCTAGTGGTAGCCATAATGAAGATCAGGTTCAGTGAAGTAATAAGCACCACTTAGATCATCCAAGAGATCATTAATGACATGAATGGGAAACTTGTCCTTGATGGTGAGTTTATTGAGGGCATGAAAGTCAGGACACATGCACCAAGTACCTTATTTCTTGAGTACCATGACCACATGTGAAGAATAAGGGATGGTACTGGGGCATATAACACCCTCTTGGAGCAACTCCTGCACTATTTTCTCAATTTAATTCTTTTGGGCAAAGGGATGACGATAAGGGAGAACATTGGGAGGAAGAATGCCAGGAACAATGGGGATGGAATGATCATGAAAACCACTAGAAGGTGGAAGTCCCTGAAGGAGTGGAAAAAATAGCTTGATGTTTGGAGAGGATAGCTTGGAGGTCAGGATGCACATAGGGTGTCACAACCACTTAAATGGAATGGAGTTGAGAAATAACACCAGAGTGGCCTTTCTTGAGGATATTTTCCATGTGATGGGAACTGATGATATCAGGAGAACCAACTGTGATACCTTTGAATTGATACTATTTTACCTCCTGTTGGAATTGCATGGTTAAGGCCTTAAAATCCATAAGAATGGGACACAAAGTGCGTAACCATTCAAAACCTAGAACAATGTTACAACCTCCCATGTCAATGGAAAACATATGAGATTTCAAGTTGTAATGTCCAATTTGAATATCTATATTTTCACAACGCCCACCACATTTCATGGACCCCACCATTGGCTATCATGATTTGAAAATTATTAACAACAAGAATATAGCAATTAGTTTCTTGGGAAATGTGACGATGAATAAAATTGTGGGTGCTACCACTGTCAACAAGGATGATGACCTTCCAATGATTAATATAGCCAATGAGCTTGAGGGTTTGTGGAACAGAGAATCCAATGAGGACATGCAAGGAAATGAGTGGGTCAACTTCACATGGTTCAAAGGGCGCTTGGGTAGCATCATGAAGGAAGGGCTCTTCAACAGAGGGAACTATCACATCTTTTTTAGGAACATCTTCTGAAATGACCATAAAAAAAATTTGTTCCTTACACTTGTACCCCGAAAAATATTTTTCATCACAATTATAGAAAAGACCCTTGAGTTGGCATTCAGTCATTTCAGTCTTAGTTAATTTCAAGACCTTGAGGAGAGTGGTAGGGGGGTTAGGATTAGTGGGTCGAGGGAAAGGAACAAAAGAGGGTTTTTTGGTCTAGGAAAAAACAACTTGTTGGGCTTCTTTGGCACGTTTAGTAGCTTCCAACCAAGTTTGAGGGTGGGCCATGAGAACTTGGGATTGGATTTCATCCTTTATGTTGTTGATAAATCATTCTTGGAAGAGAACATCTGACATGCCCTCAGTTTGAAATGACAAATGCTCAAAACAACTTATAAAGTATTCCATTGTGCTTGACTATTTCAACTTGCTAAAATGGTCGAGATAGTGGGTATCGGTGTCAAATCAATCATAGAGATCTGCAACAAAATGGGTCCATGCAATATACCCCTCACGTGAATGATTGTGCCATTTCCACCATTTCCATCATTCAAGATCTAGATAGAGGACAACATAACAAAGTTTGGCCAACTCATCAGTAATACCATGCAGAGAAAAATAATGCTCCTTTTGAGTGACCCGACCCATGGGATCAAAGCCATCAAATTTATTGACCTCAAAGCGGGGAAGATGAGGGTCACGATGAAAGGAGTTGGATTGAAAATTCAGAGAATGAGCAGAATCAACAACATATGGTTGGTCCAAGGAGGAAGGACCCAAGGTGCGGTTCAACAACTAGTTGACAACAGACTGGAGGTTGTTAAATTGGTTCATGAATTTAGCATCCATGGTGTCAAATTGGTGATGGACTTGGGTCTTGAAGTGTGCAAGGTAGGGATTGGTAGAGACAATATCATATGTAACTTGTTGGATGGTTTCCTTGTCTTGATTGATGGAAGCTTGCAAGTATTGGTTGCAAGTGTTGGCCATTTGGAGAGGGGGAGTGTAGGTAAGGGAAAATGGTGGGTGGGACCACAAAAAGGGAATTATAAGTGATAGGTACCACAACGATCAGGGAGATAAGGGGAATATAATGGGATAGGTGGAAAAATAGGGAAGCAGAGAAGGGGTTGGGTCCACTGAAAGAAAAAAATACTTAAAAATGAAAGGTACGACCGCAATCATTGAAAAAATGGGAATCAAATGGGATAGGTCCCAAATAAGTGTGTTGGAGATGAAGAATACTACAGTGTTGAAATGCCCAAATTCTTGACGGGAAGAAATATGTAGTAATTTCACAACCATAATGCAGGAGGCATAGTTGTGTGGAAATAGGTCTTGTCTGTTTTGTTTATGTTTCCTTCGCAAGGATCAAGGTATGTAGGGTGTCTACAGACAAGGGTTTTCCCTGTTCTATATCTCTCTGATATACATGTGGGGTCCAACAGTAGTACTCGACCCAATATCTCAGGGAACCAACTAAGGAGGCTAGACCATTCTCTTAGTCGTACTACCCGACTACCTAGGTACTAGAGAGTATCTTCCCAAGTGCTTTTCTCAGTAGCACTATATCAGTCAGCCAATCAATCAGTTTATCTATAGAGGGATTTCAGAGATATAGGTCGATCTGTATATAGGTGTTGTCTGATGCGGTACCACTCAAAGGGGTACCAACATGGGTTACAAGGGTGGCCAACATATGTGAGCTTGAGTACCACTTGCATTTTCTATGTGAGTTACTCCCCGACCACAGGTTTATGTGAGTAATGATAGATCTTTGTAGCTTTAAGACGCCGAAATACGTCTCTACACTGAAAAAAATTAACCCACAATTTTCTACCAAGGAAAGTGCTCTGATACCACTTGTAAGGTACCGGGTCTATTATATTAGAAGAAAAGAGAAATAATGCAGAGAATAACACAGAGATAGAAACAATATACAAAAATACTGCAAAGATAACAACAGAACAACAAATTAAATGGAACCACAACACCAAAAGTATACCTTTATTGATAGGAAACAAGGTTCACTTGCCTCTTCGAGGGGGAAACCTCTAGTAGAGCAGAGATCTATTACAATAATTCTCAAGAAAAAAATCATCATACCCTATACTCCTATTTATACTAAATCTATCTATAAAAAAGAACAATCTATAGGAAGATCTTGCTAGAAGTAGAAGCTTCTATTAGGTCTTCTTACATTTGAGTTATTCCTCCTTATTGCTAAGCCTTACTAATATTGACCTTTATTATATGGAAATATATTATTCTACCCACTTGAGGGGTTAGGGAGGTTAGGTCCGTAAGAAAATGGGAGGTCATTTCGATGGATTTTATTGCTGGATTGGCACTAACGACAAGGAGACACGATTCAATTTTTGTGGTAGTTGACACTCTGGCGAAGTGCACACTTTATTCTGGCGCATATGACGTATAAGGCGCTAGACTTAGCTAGAGTATTTGTTGGAGAGATTGTGAGGTTACATGGTGTACCAATAAGGACCATATCTGATCGAGGATCAATGCTTACTAGACAATTTTGGACTAGATTCCAAAAGGCCTTGGGAACGTAATTGAATTTTAACATAGCATATCACCCCAAGACATATGGAAAAACTGAAAGAAAGAATAAGATTTTAGAGGACATGATGTGTATGTATGTGATGGATTGACATAAACGTTGGGAAGACTACCTACCATTGGTAGAGTTTGCATACAACAAAATTTACCAGAGTACAATTAAGATGGCACTATTTTAGTTTCTATATGGGTGACCTTTTCAGACGTCGTTGATTTGGGATCGACTTGAGGATAGGGTCCTGGTGGGACCAGAAGTGATCCAAGAAATGGAAGAACAGATGCAATCTATAATAAAAATGATAAAATAAGAACATGGTCGGTAGAAGAGTTATGTTGATGTGCATCACATTGAACACAAGTATGAGGTTGGTGATAGAGTTTTCTTGCAAGTAAAACCACATAAGAGTTCAATCAAGTTTTGAAAGGGTGATAAACTCTCTCCTAGGTTTGTGGGACCTTTCAAGGTTGTAGAAAAGAAAGGACCCGTGGCTTATCGACTAGCCTTACCTGATTCTTTAAGGTGTATGCACAATGTATTTCAGGTATTTGTTTTACGACATTATATTAGTGATCCGTCACATGTTATTGACACGAGTTCTTTTCCAGTGTTGGATACGTGTGTTCTCATGGCGGAACCAATCCACATTATGGAGCATAGCACTTGACAACTATGGGGTTGAATATTTGATCAGGTCAAGATCAAGTGGGACAATTATAGTCCACACTCGACCACATGGGAGGACACACATGAGATGCATCAACGGTTTCCTTATTTGTTTGATAGAATAGATATGCATATCTATGTCAGATACATTTTTTTTTATTTGCATTTATATATTGTACAAGCTTTGGGATGAAGTTTAAAACAAGACGCGGTGTATGTAACATCCCATCTTACTGAGAACATATAAATTGGCTTATTCTTTGAGGACAGTTGCGTGCAAGTGATCCGACTATGGTATATTATGATTTCGTTTCGATTATGAGTTATATATGATGATGGTGATGTATTTTGATTTGTTGTTACTTTCATATGTATATGTATTGACAAATATTATTGATGATTTATCTTGAGTGTGTAGGACACATGATAGGTTATGGATGATGATGGCATCAATGGATTTCCTTGGACTCCGGATTGAGTTAGGGAGTGGATTGTATTTTTCTTGAGTATTTCATTTTACGCACATGTGATATATGATTGATTATAGTATGATTCATCTATATGGATTATTGGCACTATTTTTTTCAGTGGATGTAAGCTTGAATATGCTTGCCAATCCGACTCACATAAGGAGTAAATGGGTCATACACAAGAACCAAACATTTGAGGAAGTGGTGTGGAAGCGTCCTTGTCACTGTATACTAGCACTCCCACTGTGAACTGAACTGTAGGTTAACAATTACTTAGTTTGAGAGGTACACGATGCCGCGAGGGCAGCCTGAGACAATCACTCACGAGGAAATCTAAGGGGCATGCAAAAAGGAAGAATGCTTATTCCTTAGAATCCCTTAGTCTCTCACAAGGTCAACTGAATGGAGTTTCAACTCTAAAGGTTCAAAAAAACTTTGGGACCCTTAGAGCACAGAGGTGCGTCTTGAAAGGAACATCGTGTAACTGAAACTTGAGTCAATAAATCTAGGTGCCCTAGAAAACATTGAAATGTTTAGACCTTGTTAGAATAAAATAATTAATTAGTTAGTAAATTATAAACTTAGAAGCCTAACAAGAGTCTAATCCTAAGTCTAATACTAAGTCTAAGTCTAAGTTTGATTAAGGGAATAATTAAAAATATTAAATAAATTAAAAGAATTGAGATAAAATCTAACTCTAGGGAAAAGGTGAATAAAATGTAAAGGTTGGATAAAATGCACATTTGTGGATGAAATGGATAAAAAGGATTTTTAAATTAGAAAGGAAATAAAACTTGAGAGAATAGATGTACACATAGAATAATATTTTGAGTCAAACTACCACTAAGTCTAACTAGAAGAAGACTCCTAATCCAACTCCAACTAAAATCTAGTTAGGAGACATTCATTAAATAAGGATTTGGGGAACAAAGGGACAACTAAGAGAAAAATTGGAACACATTGGGGAATGTGAGGGAAAATGGTTTCTTTAAATAAAATAAAAAGGATAATTACTTGTGAAACTTGGGGAGAGTGTGATAAATGTGTGGGTGAATAATCTTAATTAAATTAATTAAAAAGTTAATTATTTGTGCATGAGGACATGTATCATTAGGGATTTTTCTATAAAGGAAATGGAGATCTTACTTTTCTCGGTACTGTTATGCTGCCAATTTGTTTTTAACGTTGTTTTACTTGTGAGAGTTGAGATACCAAGGTTGTGTAAAGAGTGGAAGCTCTTCCTAGTGACGCAAGTTTGGAGCTATTGATTCTAGTTTCTTGTGTGTGGCCCCTTTGAGGCTCATAGGGATTTGGGGGAAGAAGAGTGTTAGACCATTTACCCACAGAGATCATAAACACACAACATAAAATCATAGATAAAACATACATAGACAACATGATTTACGTGGTAAAACCCTCTTTCACCTCATGAGGGAAACATCCACGAGACAATGGAAGAATCATTCTATTAGAAGAAAGAACCAGGAGATTACAACATCCATAGGCAACCGACAACCTGGGAGAGGGATTCACGCCCCTTTCTCAATATATTCCTATCAAGCTTACATATTTAAGCAATCCTCCTAAAACTAATTCATTTATTGTTGCCTCTTAATTCAACCAATTTGTTGCAACAAATTGATCTAATCTCCAAATTTATAGGATCTGGTAGATAGCACCAAGGAAAACAACTTATCCTCAATGATGGGATAATTGGTTGTCACTTCTAACAATCTCCACCTTGACAAACAATTTACCTGTTACCATGCCTTGTCGATTCATCACCTTCTTGCAAACTAAGATAGGTGATAATAGTGCTTTCAAAACTAAAGCACCCATTTCACTGCTCCACCTGGATTTATCATGTGACCAATGAAAACTCCCTGCAAGTTAAATATTTGATCTTCTCATCACAAATTTATACTAACTTCTAGCATATTGTACACGAGACATACCCTCCTTCTTCCGTATAACAAGGACACCATCTTGAAGAAATATTACAATGAAAGTTAAAGATCCATTTACCAGACTCGTAAGGCTCATACTAAATCTCATCGGTATCCTTTTATCATTTTCCTCTTCTCTATGTATCTCAATGCCCAAGATTTGTTTTGCAGCTCGCAGATCCTTCATTTCAAATGTCTTGTCCAATTGAGCCAACCCGTTGATCTTAACCACGCTTATGCTTGCTACAAGCATATCGTCAACCAATTAAACACCAATATAGTGAATAACATACACTCAATGGTTACTCCCACTTCGTCTAAAACCTGGATCACCATGAATGAATCAAACATCTTGTATCATTGCCTGATGCACATTTCAGGGCATAAAATGATAACTTGAGATTTGCAAACAACTCTTCTATCGCGATCCTAAGCACCTTCAGTTCTCCACCTTGAATATTGTATTTGAGATCTTCCAAAAAAAACTAACGAAGCCAACCAAGTCAGCTTAACACTAGCTCACCTCTAGGCACCTTGCAATGGGATCTATGTGCTCCACTTTAACATGAACATTTCCTTGACCAAATCCGGCCAAACCGACCAAATGAGATTACACTTCTCACTTCTAAGACAATGTACAATGGAGTTTTTCTTCCTATGAATAGGATTCATTACATGTAATATCATGGACATCAAACCACGGGGAACTAACATGACCCGAAACCCACCCTCTATCACCTAAGTCTACGTCTAGAATTAACCAGTTGAAAAAGAGGGGTATGCATGCCTAACAGGGTCTTACAACCATATGCCCAATTACATGCTAATTCAAAATTTTTACAACCATCGAGAATAATAAATGTTCACATAGTAACATTATTTTTACCATTAATACAATTACTGCCATTTACGATCAGCACCGCCACCATAGTTGGAGCATACCGCACCTTCCCAACTGTAGGATAAACATAGAAAAATACATCTTCCTTTTCTTTCTCTGGCTCTGTAGAGATCCTCCACACACTACAGAGTTCAATGGCTCTCATCACATAGAAATTCCCTTACAATCGCAACTCGTGTCCTTCCAGAAGTAACTCTGCCTGACCATTCACCTCACTTTACGACAATGATCATCTCTTAACTGACTTCTTTTTGTCTCCTCCATTTCCACTCGGGACGTTGTGGCAAAGGTTCTTGGAAATATTATCACGTACTTGAAACAGGACTGTGCCACCTACTGATACCGAGGATACATACTATCCCATAGTTTTCCTAGCTTTGTTTGGCCAAGAAGTAGCCACTTTATCTATATGTTTCATTTTCCACACCGTCAGGACTTCCAGCACAACCTCCTCCACTAAACATGTTCCATACATGTTGCCAACATTACTCCTATGAACCAGTGTCTCACAACAAGAATTGCTCCTAACATGGATTTTCGTGTGGCCCAGATAGACCACACTTGTAAGTGCCATTGGTGCTTGCTGGTCGGATCTCTACACCCATCCTCAGTCCTCAAAGTATTTATCCCTTCCATCTAATGGAATCCACCAGCTATATTCCATTTGCAGCCACTAGCATGTCCCTTCAAGAACTCCACCGGGTCACTTGCCACCATCACGTCATTGCATGTGCATCCTTTAACGCAGTCAGTTGTCACCACATCCAGAAGAGCACACACACAACTATGAAGAATGATTCCTTGGGGTTCTATCATCCATGGCTAAAGTGAGACCACTGATGAAATAAAAGTGTTCGACCCCAGTCGAAAGCCATCACCTTTGTTGGTCTCTGCAAACTCTGCAGACTGCAACCCACTGATCACATAGGTTTTCTGTATTAACAGAACTTAATAGTTTTCGGATACAAAAACAATGGTCACCACTCGTCTAGATAAATTTTCATTATGGATCCACACTGATAATCAAACTCATATAACAACCCATTTCTCATAATTAATGGATCTCTAGGTGGTTGTATCTTTGCAATTCCAACAAGTTGATGACTCTGAATCCTCGCCACTTTTTGATTGATTTCTGCCTCATCATGCCAATCTTGTTTTCCATTCACCATGGATTCCAAAACCTATTCTCCAAGATTATCAACCAGAGTTTACCTCTTCACGCAGGCTCAAAAACATGACATTGGCCCGACCTAATATTGGAAAATAACAACTTCTTGTAAATGGTATTAAAATACATAATCATCCACAAGAATATGGTGTCCATGGTAAAACTTATAACCAACCATCGTCAAAGATGCCTTTGTAGCGTGCAAGGAACCAACATCTTCTCCTCCATTAAAAAATAAGAAGAAGCAATTACCCCTTCAAAAAACAATGACTTCTCCACTAGAGTTACGCATCTTTCACAACTCATGGCTCTTAGATTTCCACTTGATTTAATCAAGTCCTTGAAATATCTGTAGTAGTCTCACCATAATATCAATGAATCCACAGAAAAAAAGTTGTTTTCAAACCTTTGAAGATGCTGGAAAAGTCCGTATGAAAATGAAAAACTATATATCTGCACTTCAACAACTACACAGATCTCAAGTTCAGCGTCGATTCCTCATGCATAACCCACGGAGAAAAAAATTCCATCGATCAATTCAGTGAATCATCCACACACAACAAATCATCTACCCAGATTTTGTCCAGCAAGTAGCCACCTTGGGCCTTGGCTCCTCCGACACTCTTCTACTATAATCATGTCATGATCCACCTTTAATTCAATTGTGTATCTACAAGAATAAATCCATCCTTTACGACCTCTCACCAGATCAGGCATTGTCCTTCACAACCTATCGACGACTTCAATACAACATGGCTCCAACTTGCAGCAACCAATAACACCATATGTGCAGTTCCTTCAACCTATCTCCATGTCGATCAGTACTTTTCATCCCTAACCACTACCATATACCAGGCTCACAATGATTCTAAGTTCCATCTCCCAAATTCAATACATGGGCGTTGTGCTCGTGGATTAATTAGACTAAAAAAAATAACACCATCTATTGCTGAGAAGGACGACACCCTCTTCCTCCTCGATGGCAACTAGGGCCTCCAATAGATAATGCACAATTCCCAAGTGTTATCATGACCTCTTTTCTGTTGAACTGTTTCCAATCAATGATCTCATCAAACATATCTAGGAGATATTTTATATTGCCTCTAAATCGCACAGATTTAGTGAGTCTAGTGATCTACATGTTCTGCAGCCACCTCCTCCCACTGTCGAGGAATCTGGGGCAGTCGACCCACTCGCAATGTGTCAGCATGCGCACATCTCTCGTTCATGGCCTTCCTCACCACAACCGCTTGTCCAAAATATGTTTGATAGCATCTCAAAGAGGGCTCCTTTGTCCAGTGATCCTCCTCCCTCAATGGGTAGCCAGTCAACCTCCACGACCACTACCTCTCATACAAAGATGGCTTCCTGATGGTCATCATCAACATCACGTTTGCTCGATCTTTCAGCCTAGAGATATTGTCTTAATCCCAGTCCCGTGGTCTTAGTTCCAAGGAATATTCCATCTGCTACTTCCACTTCTTACTCAGGCAATGAACTACAAAAATATACTTGATTTCGTTGGGGCTTCTCATTTGTAGAGAATACCCTGATCACCTGTCTACCACTGTGCCTTGGATTTACAACTCTCCAGCCGATGGCTCCTCTCCATGTCTAAATTCATAACTATGATCTTGATCCTATTGATTATACAAGGGTTTTCAACTTCCTACCTTCATCGATCTTATTTCAATGGATGTCTTTTCAATGTCATTCTCCACCATGCAGAGAAAACGCGGTCTTTCTGCCTCCCCATGCCAAACCAAGAACTTATGCTATCTAACAATGGAAAATAAAATCCATTGCAATGATGGAACACCCTGTTTTCCGAAAAGACAATGTTGCGTTGGAAAACTTCAACCACCTTGCTATAGTCCTGAAATCCACAGCGCAGGCTCTTGAAGTCATTGTCGTCAGCCACCATCGAGTTTCCACTCTCTGCAACTTCCTTGGCTTTAGTATCTACGAATTCTTGTCTCATTTGTTGCGATACTCTTTAACCCAACACTCTGATACCACTTGTTAGACCATTTACCCATAGAGATCATAAACACACAACAAAAAATCAGAGATAAAACATACACAAACAACATGATTTACGTGGTAAAACCCTCCACCTCATGAGGGAAACATTCATGGGACAATGGAAGAATCATTCTATTAGAAGAAAGAACCAGGAGATTACAATAGCCATAGGCAACTAGAAGCTTGGGAGAGGGCTTGAAGCCCCTTGCTCAATATCTACCTATCAAGCCTACATATTTAAGCAATCCTCCTAAAACCAATTCATTTATTGTTGCCTCTTAATTACCCCAATTTGTTGCAACAAATTGAGCTAATCTCCAAATTTATAGGATTTGCTAGATAGCACCAAGGAATCCAATGTATCCTCAATGATGGGATAATTGGTTGTCACTTCTAACAAAGAGTACACTTAGCATTGGCTCATAGGTACCAATGAAGTTCTTGGATTAGCAGGCGAAAGATTGGAAGTTGCACAAGGCTTATATTGGGAATCGTCTTCAATTATTCATCTCATACGGTTGCGTTACCATAATTTATTAACTAAATTTGTTGTGATATAAATTGATTGATACATAGTAGAGAATTTTTAAAATATATAAATTCAAGTATTGTTTTTATGTTAGAGACTTATGGTATTCAAAATGTCACAAGACTATATATAATTCCTAAATCTTGCAAATCTTATATATATAAACAATGTATTTGTGCGTAGATCTTTTGGATAGATGTAGATTTATATCAAGTTCATATGTAGTCATATTGAATCTACATTGTAATAGCACACACAAAAAAACCACTTTTCTCTATGGGATGAACGATTCCTTCTCGTATTTTCCTGTGTAGATGTAGGATTGGCAGTTATGTTTAAAAAAAAAAAAATTAATGACAACCACTTTAGTATTTCGGGAGGCTAGATCTCCTTCATAAAATCTTGTTAAATGTTAAGCCCTAATATTGGCTCATTACCCCTTAATTGGGGCATATTATATTAGTAATTTTATTTTATTTATGTTGGCTTTAGGCCATTAGTTGTAATTATAGCTCCTAGTCTCCTATATATACCAAGGAGACATTTTCATTTTGAATCATCTTGTACTTGAACATTTAAGTGGGGTAAAAGGAGGTTGGCCCCTCGAAGAGGCTTATTATCTGAAATTATCTCTTTTTCAAGGCGTTGAGTACTT